>VZRX01007351.1:30957-63148 GCA_013398075.1 Notiomystis cincta | reverse complement strand
CCCTATTCCAGCACAAGCTGCTTGGACAAGGCACCAAGTTTGTCCAGTCCCACTCTGCACACAGTGTGCTGGCAGCTCACACTGATCATCATCATCATCTGTACCTGATCAGTGTTGTCCCGATCTGGTGACGGATTTCATTCCACTCTTCCTTGCTCTTCCGAGGGAAGACAATCTTTTCCTCCTGTGCTGTGGTTGTGTTCCCCAGCTTTATGGCAAGCGTATCTTTCCTCTTCACTTTGTTGGCCAGCGTGCCTGTGGGGAGGGAGAGCAGCAGGCTGCAGCTCAAGGCTGCTAAACCTGCTGCAGCAATGCCAGCCCTGTGCCCCCGGCAGTTGTGCTCTCCCTGAGGGAGAGCTGTCCTCTCTCCTTCCTCTTCCCAAGCTCTGCACTCACAGCACAGCAGCAGCAGCCAGCACTCTTGTGTGATACCACATGCTCACCTAATGCTGTCCTACCTGAGGGGCTGGGACAGCACAGGCTGTCACAAGAGCCATCTGCAACTGAAGGAGTGCACTCACCAGGTGAGTGCACAGGTTTGGCTGCAGAACCTTGGAAAAAGCAAGGCAGAGGACATGTGCTACATCATGCAATCAAGAACCAGCTGCTCTGAAGTGCTGTGGGAACCAGCACTTTGATCCAGATCTCAGTGCAGCCAGGCACGAGTTCAGCAGAGCAATAAAAAAGCCAGCTGAAATGTCAGAGCCTTACTGTTATGGCTTTCATCTTCTTCCTCATCCTCATCATCTTTATACAGGATTGGTCCCTCTGAGTCAGAGTCACTCATCCCTTCATCTCCTTCCTGCTCCTCTGGGAGGATCTGGGGTACCACTTTGGGGATGACTGTGACAGATGGCACATCTCCAATATACACACGAAGATCTGAATTCTCTTCCTCTTCCTGGTCATCATCTTCTTCCTCATCGTCTGGACTAACAAGAAGCACACTATTACACCTCTGAACACATGGCACAGGGACTGGGGAATACCCCTAGAATCAATACCTCCTTAGCTCTCTTCAGGGAAGCCCAGAAACCAGAGGTGCAGGAGCCACTGCACTGTCCCCTCTCTTCAAAGCACAGGGAGCTCTGGCCAAGGAAATGACAAGGCAGGTTCTGCAGAACCAAACAGCCCTCTGACCCCACTACTTTGTGACCTGGAGATTCAGCTCTGCTATAACACAAGACAGTCCTCTTCTCGCTAGTGTTTAGCAAAATGAAAGGCTAAGGAAGGCCACAGATGGATGGAATCCAGGACCTTGTTTGGTCTTGGTACAGTTACAGATAGTCCAGGCCTGGATTCCTGGCATCAGCCTGCATTTGTAGTCTGGAACCCATTTCCCTGTGAGCAATAAAATCCCCAAACTAGGTGTAATTTCATGGGGAAGATGCTCTGGCTCTTAAGTGGCTGAAACGCAGATTTGGCCAACAGGGAAAATGGTTTCAGCAGAGACATAAGCTCTGCCCAGAGCCATCCCCACCACCACAGTGCTGCAGGAGCTGGGAGAGCCAGCACACGTACAAGGACGTACTCACACTTTGAGCATCTCAATGGTGACAGGCAGGGATCTCGTCCTGCCCAGGGTGCCATTGTCTTCTCCGAAGCCATCATTCTCAAAGAGCAGCGAGTGAGCCCTGTGGGACCCCTCAGGAGGTGGGGTGACAGGCAGAGGGCTGGCCAGAGCCTGCTGGATACGAATGTGCAGTGGGATTTGGGGCAGGCGAGGCAGCACGTGGGGTTCACCAAACCCTTGCTCTGCCGTCCTCTTCGACACTTCCACAGACCTGAAGTCTTCAGGAGGAGGAGGAGGAGGAGGAGTCGTCTCCTTGGGCAGGTCCAGGGAGCGTGGTGGGTCTGGGACAGGGGTGGAGGTGGGCAGGACCACACGTGGAGGCTCAGGGGGAATGTGGGTGGGCAGCGGCGGCGAGGGCGAAGGTGGTGGACAAGCTGAGGTCATGTGCAGTGGAATCGGAGCAGGGCGACTCGCTGGCACTGTCCTGTCACTTGGGGGCTTGGAGGTGACAGCCTCTGACATGTTGTTAGGCAGGAGGCCTCTCTTCGGGGGGAGAGGAGGGGAAGGCTTGGACAAGGCTGTACCACTGGTCATTACTTGGGAAAGTTCAGCTGAAAATAAAACCCAACAAAAGCCACAATGTTTAACAGGGTATTTTCCAGATAACCTTCACCAGTGTGGAAAAAGCACAGCAATGCACTCAGAGCCTTGGACTAAGCATTCTCTGCTACATTTTACTGGAATGTCCTACTAGTAATAGCCAGTTTGCAAGGCTCTAGTTTGTCCTCACAGCAAAGGTAAGACTTGGGAGAGCAGCCAAAAACAAGCAGACTGAGACAGGTTTGTGCATCCTGCTGCTTCAGAGAGAGAGAAATGGCACCAGCCCTTGAAGGACAGCACAGGAGCTTGCCCAGGAATGCAGTTATGTGGGCACTTTATGGCTGTATTTACAGCACAAAAGGAATCGGAGACATCCATGACACCTCAGACTACAGCTGTATCAATGGCTCCCCTGCACATTAAAGAATTTCTTGGAAAGTCTCAAAAAGCCTTACTTTTTGTTCAGAGGCAAAATTCAGCACAGCTGCAGGCAGCAGTTTGCTCCTCTCACTTGTATTCATCCATCAGACCAGGCCCAAGAACATCCCACTGCCAGCAACTCCTCAGGATGAGGTTCCGCTTTACTCCCTCTGAACTCTGTTCCTTAAGCCTCATATCAACTCATCTGCTGCTACAAAATAACTTCCAAAAATACCTAAAGCCTTTACTCTAAATATCTGCTGTTTGATGGAGAAGAGAGGAAGAAACAGAGACATGAAAAATGCCTGCAGTGGGCAGTCACAGGGTCCTCAAACCTCCCCTGTTCCTAGGGAAATTGCACCAGTAAAGATTGATCTTGCTTTAGGAGTTTGCATCTTTTAATATCCATGGCTTCTGGAGCTTGTAGAGGCTTTGCCTAAGACTTGCCGCACATTTCCCTGGAGTGGGTGACGGTGACACACAGGTGTCCCCAGAACAGAGCTGGGGGAATCCGCAGCGCAGACACCACGAGAGGGTGCTGCAAGTGGGAGAGTTTCCCAAGATAAGGCCACATAACTGGAGAGAGGTGGGCACATTTTTGAGATGCTTAGCATTTTTAGACTTTCCCCTTGTAGATTAAGGGCCAGATTGTGCAAAACACAGAGTGCTCTCAGCTCCTGTCCAAGGGACTCCAGTGTCTCCTGAGCAGTGCTTCAAGACTGGCAGAACCAGGCTTCAGGCACCTCTGGGTAAGAGCAGAATTTGAAAGGGAGGGAGGAGCTGACAGAAGGAAGCTGCTGCTTAGACACCAGAACCGCTCAGGGAATGAGCATCTTGGGGACAGACAAAGGGGTGACCTGCAAGGTAAGGTACTGCCCTGCCTCAGGCTATAACAGCAGCACAAAAGGACACTCCTGTAGTCAGAGCAGGCACCAAAGACCCGTGGAGAGCTCACAAAGCCAATTCCACTCCTGCCGTTCATCCACAGTGACAACACAAGGCTCGCTCAGCAACACTGCAGCTCCAGCTCCATCCTGACAGAGCAGAGGGCTGTGGAGCCTCCTCTACATCTGCCTTCATACTCAAGAGACAAAAGAGAACTGCCTGTTCTGTTCTCTCCTCCCCTGCAAACCCGGCAGGTGCTCCCAAGACCAGCCCATGCTGTTGGGAAGAGGCAGAATGGCTCCAAATGCATTGGATACACTGCTGTTTCCAGCCACATTTTTTGTTCCTCCTGCAATTAACGCTGGGGCATTTCAAATGCCTCCTGGAGTGTGTGCAAGCAGCTTAAAGAAAACAAGGAAGGTATTTCATGGATTGCTCCAGAATGGTCAGGCTAATCAAGCTGGTCTGGCACATGTGGGTTGTTCACATCGTACCAAGGTCACTTGCGAAACCTCCCAGATCAAGGTGAGCCCCAAGCAGAGCAGAGCCCTCCGTCCCCACCGAACACAGTGGCCCAGGCTCCTTCAGATGGCAATCTGCACATGCAGCACTGCCTCTCAAACCACACCTGGGTAACACCTCCAGTTTCTGTGATAACAGTGCTAACCTCTGCTAACCCTGTCCAAAGATTAGGAGGTGTCTGTGAAAGAACTGCCTGAAATGCCAACAGGCCATCGCTGCATGGAAATCACCCAACTTTTAGTGTTGCATCTTTAAGATCCCCAGAACTCTCACAGAGAACAGAGACTAAATGAGCTTTAAGAAACTCTCGCCAAATCTTCTGCTTAGAAAAGTTACAGAGATAAAAATATTTAATTCTCTAAATGGGAAGGTTCAGTTCAAATTATAGTCGAGCTGATTTATCCATGGGACAAGACTCATATGTCAATAGCCCAGCCACAGACCTTAGAGAAGGTGCCCGAGAATAACCAGGGAAGTCTGAATTATCCCTGCCAGGTCCCGGTTTCTGCCCAGGTGGAAACCACATGGCCTGCCAGTGACAGCCACGACAGACATTGTTTGGAGTGATGTGGATTTTTTGGGTTTGCTTGTTGGTTTGGTTTGGTTTTTTTTCCAAGAGCAGTTGAAAGAAGGAATCGTCACAAAACAAAACCTCATCCACCATTCCCCAATCCAGTGAATCTCAGCCTCCAGTGAAGCATCAACATTCAGACACTGTCTTGGAGTTGACAGAACAGGCAGGCAGGGATCCCTTCCTGCAGGTAGCTGTTGGGAACAACTGGATAGCTCATGGCAGAAGACTCCAGTAATGACACTGTTCCCAGAACACGTGTCCTGGCTAAACACTGGCAGATCTGAGTCCAAACTGGACTGTTTTCAGGAAAGATCATGATGCAACTAAAAATCTTCCTTTATGAAGGAAGAGAGTCTTGGAGCAGTGGCTCCAGAACATCTCAGGGTACAGAAAACAGCTTATGGGGTCACTTACCTATTAGTGAGTTGCTATTTCTGTTGATGGGTTTGGGAGGAGGGACGGGAGGCTGTTTGGCAGGAGCTGTGCTGGTTGTACTGGTGGGAGCAGTAGTGTTGGCACTGGCAGGAGCAGGGAGTAGAGTCCTGGGGGCTGGGGAAGGGGCAGCTGTGGAATTGACTGTCTTTGCTGCTGTGAGGGCCGTGCTGAAGGGGGCAGTTCTTGCAGTGCTACTAGCAGGTGTTGAATCCTTTGCCTGCACTTCATTTGCCTCCTGGGAAGTGGAGGGAGGTCTCTTTGGAGGAAACAGAGGTTGTCTGGGAACGAGTGGCTCCTGAGGTGGTTCCAGTTCGGGCTCAGGATGGCTGCTGGAGGAGCCTGCAAAGGGAGGCAGCTCAGTTTAAGGCACCAGAGGGCCTACTGAGGGTGGGAAGGACCAGATGAGAATTCAAAACTGGTTCCAGGAGAATGTGAAGCCCTGATTTTCCACACATCTGGTTTCTTACCCTGTCTCTTCTTTGGTTCCTCCACTGGAACAGGCTTCCTAAGGCTGGGTGGCTTGGTGGCCTCTTCCTCCTGGCTGGGCAGGTTACAGACACTGGGGGCTCCAATGGGGACAGTGTGGCCATTCTTCAGTGCAGGTGGATTCAGCTTCTCTGGCTCTTCACCATCTGCAAGGGGACAGGAGGAGAGAGGAGCAAAGAGAAAACACTCAGAAGGCAGGAGAGAGGAGAGGTGGCTAAGCTGACTGAACCACCATGGAGCCACACCAACTTCTTTCCGGCTTCGGAAACAGCTGGTCTTTAGTCACCTTCTGCACAGGACAGCACAGCAACCCAACCAGCTGGAGCTGGGAGCCCTTGATTTCATTATCAACGAATAAATCACACAGCACTGTATGCCATTCAAGGGGTTTTCTTCTCCCTGCCCTGCCCTTCCTCCTTGTGTTTCAGGTTAGCATGGCCAGTGCTGTGCTGCAGCACAAGAAAGTTGTAACTGAAGTCATAAATCTCCAGCAGCTTTTGTATCCACCCTCCATCATAAAACAGTCACCAATTCCCTGCTGCAATGCAGATTCCAACATGAGCCAAGTCATCTACTGCACGTGCAACAACAGACTTTCATGAAGTCTTCAGATTAGTGGAAGCACCTCTGGTATTTTTGTTTCTACTCTGAATTTGGCAAAAAATCGGTGCTCAACCCAAAACATCAGCAAGGCAGGTTTCCTTACTTTGTTTTAATCAGATGTAATGACACAGCTCTAGAATTTGATGTAGCTCACTTTGACTATTTCTGCTTTTACAAATTCTAACATGGAGATTCCCAGTGGTAGAAGCAAGACCTCTTTCTGGAGAAGAACCCATCCAATCCAACCCCCATGCTTTTGAGGGTCCTGAAACTCCCTAATCCCCATGAGAAAATACTCCACCATTCTCTGTAACTGCCCTGACAGGACAAATTTTTGACAATATTATTCTCAAAAAAAGATTCAGCATCCATCTCTAAGGGGGAATCACCCATTTTGACTGATTTAAAACTCAAGAAAACTTGAATAAATACATCGCCCATTTGATTAAAAATCTTTTTCAGTTCAGTCTGCCATTTCTGAAGGAACTGGAGGGTGTGGCATCCAGGCACTCGACCTCAGCACACTCTGCTGCTCTGATTTTTCATAATTTATTCCACTACCTTCCTCACCTTTCCTCTCCCTCCGAAGTTTTACCTCCCCTTCCCTAACCTGGTGTTATTCAGAAGCTTTCCAGGATTTCTTTTCTACAAGAAGCAGCCTTGGTTCTTGTGAGGAGCTGGCAGACGGCGCTGCCTCACTCACTCACTGCCCCTTCCCTGAAATGCAGGAGGCACAAACAGCAACATGAGGGAGTTTCCTCCCCAGCCAGGGCTGAGACTCAAGGGATGAGCCAGAGATTTTTATGGCAGCTCCTGATGTCCTCTCACACCATCTCACTCTCAACTTCAGCTCCAGTGCCCTTCTTCAAGGTCAAGAGCACCCTTACTCTGAGCCCAGCACCCACAGCCTGCTGACCCCCCACCCAAGGACACCAAGGCTGCCTCTCCCAGCTTCTCCTCCACTTATACCTTTTTCACCTCTGCCCCTCTCTTCCTCATCTCAAAGGGTTTCCAGCATCTTTCCCCCCTAAGAACTCACCTTAGAAAATTAACTGACCTCATACAAGCAGCTTTTAAAACTGGAAACAAATACAGTAACCCACCCTCACATCTTATGACTCCCCAAGTGTCTTAAACTCACAGAGGGATTTAGATAATGCGCCTCTAATCTACCCCTCCTGCCAACACTGACTGCTCCCCTCATGCTGGGGGTTTGCACTTTGACCAGATTACACCTGTCTTCTGTTTCTAAAACCAGAACAGACATCTCAAAGAAGAAAATAACTCCAGTTTTTAGACAAGCTTCTGTAATACCTGTATGGCATGGAAGATGTGTGCTTCCTCTGCCCTCTCTAGTTGGAAGTTTGGTACCCAAAGTCTTTGATCTCTCTTCCAGTTTCACCCTGTGGCCTCCCACCCTTCTGTACCCAGTGAACTGTGCAGTGAGGCACTGAAACCCTCATGTAGGTGTCAATGGCATCGCTACAGCACAGCTGTGTTAAGACTTTCTCTCAATTTTGCTCTCAGTGGTTTGGTCTGAAAACCACTTTTTCACCTCCAGTTTTCCACTTTCTTAGAATGAAACATGCACTAGGCCAAGGCTGTCTCTGCAGTGTGTGTCTTGAGGTGCAATTACGTATTGCTCTAAGCCAAGGGCCACACTCCCACTCACAGGAGATGGGGGGGCTGCTATCTCCCCACACCTTCCTGCCCCTTCCCTTGGACCCACATCACACAAATCTCAGCCAGGTGACTGAATGGCCATCTGATGACTTATTCTGGCAGCATGATCCCAACTTGGAGACATCAAAGATGGAAGAAAAGTGGTAAGACTTCTTAGACAGCAGTGTAAACTTCAATAAGCCTAGTGGTGACTATGACACTATACCATGAAGCATCTCTTGGAAGATATGCCCCTACCAAGCAGCTCAGAATTCAGCCATTCCTGATTCTTCTCCCAACCTGAGCCCCAGGGGGAGCACTTCTCCCATTTGGAACAGCAGGAGATGGTAAGTGACAGTTTGACAGTGGGGGCTGGCAGGATAGCACAAGGGATCTGGAGCAGCACACAGAGAGGGACAGGGTGGGAAGTGACCACAGCACAGCCCTCCCTCCCTGCAGGATGGTGTCCCAGACAGGCATTACACTTCCTCAGCACCATCTTCCTCCCTGAGCAGGCTGCCTTCCTCCCAGGTGGGAAAACAGACAAGAGGGAGCATTGAAAAGGGTAAGGCAGACAGGAATCACTTTAGCAGAAAGCCCTCACAGTTGCCTCCCAATGATGAGGTTTGGCCAGAGGAAGATCAGCTACACAGACACAGACAGAAGTTCATTTGCAGACTCACCCCGCTCAGGCTCTTCCAACAGAACCCCTCTTTTTACCAGCTCCTCTCTTGGCTTTCGCATAGAAATCTTTCGTTCTAAAACTGATATTAAATTGAAAAAAAGCACTCAGAAAACAGGGCAAGCTTTAAGTTCAAGAAGATTTTTTTTTCTTTTAGATAGATTCTCTAGAGGAAATAAAGAGCTTCAAATTTCACTGATTTTGCATGGATTAAGAGGAGAGAGGAGGAACTGCATGTTCAGACCTGCATTTCACACTGCACTGATGATCATGGAGCAAACCCTCCCTCCCCAGAGCTGCCTGGAGAGCTTCCTTGAAAGAAGGGAATTAATCTGTCTGAAACTAGAGCTCCATGGCAAGGTGCTTCTGGAGAGATTGCAGGTGCCAGCCCATCACCAAGGTCACATTTTGGTTCTTACACATCAGCACTCAGGCTTGCAATAGCAAGTCCTTCTCGGATGGATGGAGGAAGGGACACTCACCCAGCCCCTGGTACTTTACCTTCTGAAGTCTCCTTAAATTTGTCGCTGCTTTTCTTTTTCCTCCATTTCCAGGGTTTGAAAATCTTGCCAAAGCTTGAGAACTTGCTTTTCCTCTTTGTAGGAGGTGTGCTGTCACCTGATTCCAAAACATCTACCCCCATGCTGGCATCACCTGGGGCATGATCCACCTCTTCAGCTGCACAGAAAAGAAGGAAAAGAATAAAGAATTACTTCTGTGATGCAGGTAACAGCTCCCATCTCCCACCAACCCACCCCACACTGGGAGATGGTGGCATACATTTCATGCACAGAAGGGAACAAGACTCTGTGGCTCCACTGAGCCCTCACAATCAGCTTGGGGAGACACAAGTGGGCTTCCCAACATAAACAGGGCAAAGGGAAACTGATAAGGGCCTTCCTGATAAGACAAAAATCCTAGACTCATTAAGGTTGGAAAAGACCTTCAAGATCATTGAATCCAATCTGTGCCCAATCCCCACCTTGTCACCAGACCAGAGCACTGAGTGCCACGTCCAGTTGTTCCTTGGACACCTTCAGGGATGGCGACTCCACCACTGCCCTGGAGAGACTGTGCCAGAGACTGACAACTCTTTCCATGAAGAAATTCCTCCTGATGTCCAACCTGAACCTCCCCTGGCACAACTTGACGTTGTTTCCTCCTGTTCTGTTCCTTGTTCTCCAGAAGTAGAGTCTGACCCCCACCTGGCTGCACCTGCCTGTCAGGGAGTTGGAGAGAATGAGGTGGTCCCCCCTGAGCCTCCTTCTCTCCAGGCTGAGTCCCCCCAGCTCCCTCAGCCACATATTAATTTAATTTAATTTTGCAGTGTCACAGCTTTGCCCATGAACACAAACCACTTCCCTACATTTTTTCATCTTCATTTGGAAGCAGCTGGTGCTGGACACAAGTCATTACATGAACACAAAGAGCTTCCAGCCCACTGAGCTGACGTTCACGACTGTCCGCACCCCAACATCACCAGCCCCATTCCAGCAGCTGGATGTGCTGGATTTTCCCCTCTCCTATTTTCCTTCTATAAATAAGGGCAGCAAAGCTGGCCAAGAGCAACAGCTCCACAGGAAAGCGACACAATACAGGCCTGTGCTCCACCTACTGCCCTGGAGTCTCTGGAGAACAGCACAAGAAGGACACAGAGGCGAGAAGGGACATGTAAAAAAACCAAACCAAACCAACCCCTCCTCCAACTCAAAAAAAAACCACTTCTGAAGCACAACCAGAGTACAAAACACTAATCTGGGGATTGTTGATCCTGTCTTGCCTGATGTTGCTGTTTTGGGATATTTGATGGAACACAGAGGAGTACTTACAATGAGCAGAATCCAGCATTGCCTGCAAAAAAATAAATCAGTGTGCACAAGCTAAGTGAAGCCCGCTGGTGCCCACTCCATGATAGAATTTCCAGAGCCAGAGTCCCTCAGCTTCAGTACTAGAGACAGGAGCACTGCAGAGCTCCATGGAAAAAACCCTGTGGAGAAGAGGGATGTCCCCCAGCCCCAGCAAGCTGGAGTGTCCTGATACAAACTGCACTCAGGTGTCTTCTTTGGAGCCTCCCAGTCAGACATTGTGGAGCTTGGGAGCACAAGAGACCTTTCAGTCAACTTCAGACCAGCCTGCAGAACAGGCAATGCCCCACAGGTAACAGGAAAGTTCAGCCAAGAATCCCATCTCCAAAGAGATTGGGAAAAGAATTTTAGGGGAAAGCCGCTTCACACATAGGACAAAGAGCTAATAATGTATCTTCTGTATGCTACAAACCTCCACTGAGGTTACAGGCCCTTATGTTAAAAAGCAGATTCCTGCCAGCATAGGGAAGAGCACGTTCAGGACAGAGGGAAAAAAAAACAACAAAAAAAGACCCAAAAAAACCCAAAACCAAACAAATAAACAAAAAGAAAAATCATTGTTTGATGCAGCTCTACCTGCAACCCTGCAGTGCTTCCCAGCCTGAGATCTCAGATCCCAAGAAGTGTGAAGCAGACAGCCACAGCCATGGGCTCGTGAGTAGCTTCAGGCCACGGGGCTGGGGACAGGCTACCACTGTGTCGCTTCAGGACAGACAGACCCCGATCTTCCAGTCTGAGCACAAACAGAATGGAAGGTCACTGAAACACAGGGAAGAGAAGAACAACAGAGGGAAACCAGACAGCGTTTGAGCCACTGTTTACTTGTTGGTTGTACTTTTGTTTAAATCAGCCCCATAACAGAAAGTCACTCACTCTGAACCAGTCAAAAGCTGATGCCAGCCAACATTTATTTGAAAAAGCAAGATCAATTCAGCATCTGAGATGCTTTTAAACAAAAACAAACAAAAAAAAACACAACACAAAAAACCCTCACAAAAACAAAAACACCAAAACCAAACCAAACCCCCCAAAACCCCCACAACAACCTTGAATTCATAACAGGAGAGAAATTGGGCAAAAAATAACAAACACCATGTCAGCACTGATCTGTGATTTTCTTCAGGGATGGAGGGAGGGTGAATGGGGGGCAGAAAGGCATTTCAAGCTCCCAGAAACTCAAGAGGAATTGTCTGCATGTTTAGAGGCACTTTCTTCAGAGACCAGAGCATTAGCCCTGGAGTTGTACATGCAATTTTAACAAGCAGTATTCACTGTGCTCAACAGAGCATTCCCAAACGTCACCAGTCAGGTGTGAGCGCTTGCCAAGCACAGTCTGTAGACTGAATGTGAAGCCCAAGTGTCATCAAAGGCATTTCCCTCACCTTTCCAAGGAGAACAGTGCTGAAAGACAGCAGTACCAAGCTTGCCTGATATCCAGCCCTGCTCTGAGGAATGTCACTTATGTGCTGCCTACCATCCAAGATGTCAGAGTGCTGCACTAAGCAAAGTAAGTTATTAAAAGAAAACTCAACCATCAGGTCCAGGGATTAATGAAGAACCCTCGGCACCCTGGAATGTGTCCATTTCCAGTTAGAAGGAGAACGACAAACATTCCCCTGCCACTCTGAGTTCCCTCTGAGCAGCCAGGGAGGAGCACAGGACATGAAAGGATGAGCCGAAACTGCAGGAGACACACGATACCTCCGAAGGAGGAGCAGCTAAGAGCAGAGAGGGTGGGGAGAGCCCACATGTGACTACTCCTTGGCAGAACCTCCTCCAGCAGCTCCCGCAGCCCAGGTCCAGCTGTCAAAGCAAATACCTTCCCAGGGTGGAGTTTCACTGCCACAACTGCAACCACGCAGGTGAACAGAGGAGTTTTCACAAGACCTTCACATCAAGAGCAAATCACTCGGTCCTGCTTCTCTGCCTCACTGCTCCCTCGGCCACATTACAACTGCTCGTAGGCTCCTCCTGAGAATCAGGTGTTCCAACACGGAAACATTTTGTTCTGTTGGTTTATAATCAGTTCCGTGCCCAAAAACAGCCAAGCAAGAAGGGGAGGCAGGCACACGAGAACACAAAACTGTCCAAATCATTTCCACCACCCTTTTGCTCTGTGTAGAATAAAACCTGACATGTTACTAAACACTCCGAGACTGTTCCAGCCCACTGCTCACACTGATGCCAGGGGAGCAATTCCTACCATGATCCCCACTGGGATTCCTTCTGTCCTGTAGTGCCTGTCCTACCCTTCCACAGCACTCTTCCTTTTCCCATCCCCAATTACCGCAGGGAGACAAACATTTGAAGCAGCCTGTTGTGAAGCAATTATGACACTGAGGACTAATGAGAGGGTGGATCAGCAGCTGGAGGTGAGATTTACAGATTTGTATTCAAATTACTTTATTGTTCAGTGATTGTTCACGTTAGATAGTGCTCACACTCACTCCAAAATGGACCTTCCCCTCCATTCACAGCCCATTTCCAGCTCAAATCCCAATGAAATGGTGCAGAGAGGACATTTCGTCCCTGAGAAGGCAGAGAATCCACATTGCTGAGGCTGTGCCTCCTGCTCTGCTCTACAAGGTACAGGAGGGTCCTTAAGCTGCTTTGCAATGCAAGGGCGAAACCCTTCCTTATCCGAGTCATGCACTGGAAAACCGGGAAGGAACCACAGTGCAGTCCTCGGGGAACAAAACAGGGCAAAAAAAGAGGAACCAGACTTTGAGGGAAGGGTGGGAAGCACCTGGAATCTGATGCCTTCACCTGCCCTGGCCCTTACTCAGCAGGCAAGGCTGGGTCCAAGAGACCAGTCTCACTCTCACGATGGTGCCAGGCTGCAAAACCCATTTTAAATACATGGAAAAGTTTAAATGAGGTCACACAGCTCTGGATGAAGCCAGCAGAGTCCTCATGAGAAGGTCAAGAGATTCCCAGCTGGCAGATCCCTAAAGTGACCCTGTGCCAAAGCAGGACCTTTTGTTTAACCCTTCTGAAGTAGTAGTCCATGCTTTGGAAAAGTGACCTGGAGCTCGGAGTGCCCCACAGAGTCCACCCTGACAGCTGGATGCTGTGCTTAATGTCCCAAGAGAGCCCTGCTTGAGGAAAAATCAGGAATAAAATATCTGCTGCAACTTCAGCACGCTGCTCTTGGGGGAGATGGCCTCGAACACTTGGAGCTTAGGATCCAGCTGGTCCAGGGACAGCGTGATGCCCCAGCTGCTTCCCAGCCAGAGCCTCCTGCCATTTCAGATTCGTTCTCCCAAACAAGCTGTTCTGATCTCATTCTATCCAAACAAGCAGGTGAATTTGAGCTGTTTAAAACAGCAAATTTGTGTTAACCCAAAATGTTTAGACTGAAATAATCTAGGGAAACGTCACAAAATTGGCACAGCCTGAACACACAAGAAGGCAGGAAGCTCCAGCAGTGCCAAGCAGCTTGGGATGCAATTCCCTATCGGTTTGCTTGGCCAGCTGGTCCTTTCAACCCTTCCCTGCAGACATGTTTTTGCTCAAGTCTTGCAGTTAAATTTCATGCAGAAAAAAAGCTCTTTTCCCACTTCATCTTGTGGTGTTGAGTGATCCCAGTCATGTTTTTTTTTTCCAAAACAGAGAAACCATTTCTGTGGAAGGAGCTAGAGACCCACAGTTCATCTCTCACACCCTCAGCAAGTGGTTGTGGTGATGTGTCACCTGTTCCCAAAGGTCCTGTCGGGCTTGAGGCTGCCATTCCCATTAAACAGGGTGAAGCTTTCACTTCCACATTGCTCTCAGTGGGTCAAACTGGCACAGCCAGGATCCATGGGATCAATTAAAAACCCCACATGTAGTCACATCATGGCCACACACAGAGGACACCCCAGCAGGCAGCTCCCAGCTGGCCCTTAAGTTAGGAACCCCACCTATAAATGTCATGGTTTAATGGTCACACCATGGGCCAGGGAGGAAGAGCCACCATGTGAGCAAGGAGAGTTAATGCCCATCCTTAGGGGTCAAGCCCCAAAATACCTGTTTGTAGAGCCAAGCACTGCCAACCTTGGAACAGGCACAGCAGGGACCTCAGGGACCAACAGGAATAACTAAAAAGTGTTCCTTCCATCAAGGATCATTTCTCATGTGGAAGATACCTGCAACAGTTACATGGAATAGAGGCAGCTTTGATGCATGGTGTTAAAGAATTAAACCCAGCCTGGATCTAGTGCAGGGCATTCCAGAATTAATCCTGACCAGTTTTTACAGTTTTAACTCAGGCCACACAGCCTCAAAAGTCACCCTGGCTGTGGAGAAATTTTATTTTTAAGCTAAAAATCACTTCAAATCCAAGTCTGAGACCATAACAAAGCAAGGCTGAGGGCTGTGAAAAAATCAAAGGATTGCATCTCAGATGATGACAGTTCATACTACATACTACAGTTGAATATACCTGGGAGAAAAACTACTGATTTTTAGTGTTCATCAGGAAAATGGCACAATCCTTTAAGGATGTAGGGTCAGTGAGCCCCAGGACAGGACTGCAAGAATGGAGCTGCCAGGAAAAGGCTGAGAACAAGCTGCTATTCTACCCCAGACATTTCTGCAGACATCCAAAGGCTGGTGGAGCAGTCTAAGAGAAGCTGGGTATCACCCTCCCTGCAGTACCCACGGGCTCTTTGCCCCAGTCCTTTTCTGAGATGTAAGACCTGGTAAAGTCTACCTTCACTGAAACATGTGCAGGAGGAAACATCCCTATTTTGCTGTGTAAACAGACTTGCACAGTGTCTAAATCATGAGCTTGGGCCAGATTCCTTCCATTCAAAAACCAGAGTTCACCCAGAACCTGATCCATCTCTTCTTGCAGGAGTTACTGTGGTATTTCCACAAATCCCAGGAGTTTCTGTTCATAAGGAGCTTGCTGGGCATTTCTGTCTTTGGGCAAATGAGATACTTCAGTGCCATGGCAGCAACTCTGCTTAATCCCCTTTATTTCCCTAAGGAACGCTCCTCTCTCAAGTTCTGCCATCGAGCAAGCCCCAAGGTGCACCAGGCAGTTTTGCTGGGAACGTGGCTGCTCATTACACACCTCAGGTACCTGGAATACACCAGTACCTGTGGCTCCAGCAGGACTCTGCAGCCCTGAGGCAGTGCCACCACAGTGGGGATGCACAGGCTGGAGAGCAACACAACTCCCTCCTTTCCCACCCTGCTGTGTCCAGCAGAGCAGTCAAGAATCTGAGAACCTTCCAAGCAAACAGCAACAACTCAAAAAGCAAACACTCTTTTGAGAGAAATGCTGTTAAAAGTATCCAGAAAGCACTTTGGATAAATCTTTCTAAGCTTCTCTAAAACAGCTTTAAAAACTTGGTGTGTGTTTTCCTGAATCATCCAGGGCAGACGTGAATCCTGACCTTAAAGGAATAAAAGGTTGTGGTCATAAAACAGCCTCAAATAGTCCCAGCCCTCGGCTTCCCTGTGTTTTGTATGTTTCTAATCACCATAATCTTCACAGGACTCTACTTAACAGCATCCTGCCACAGTTAATGCAAGGACCATCTCTTCAAGTTCCAGATTTAATCAGTAGGAACTGTGAGAGCTGTGCCATGAAAAAAGACTTCAGAGGGCAAATGAGCAGTTGAGGAAACACCAGGTCTGCTGGCCCCAGTCTCCAGAAAGCACAGTAACATTGCACCAAGCCCACTCCCCTGGAAATTACCACTGTTCTTGGTGTCTCATGAGAGAAAGAGCCCCAGACTGACCAGTGAATAAATCCAAGCAGAAGAACCTCCACAGTACAAAGACAACTGAAGTTTTGCTTTTTCCTTCCACTCTCTCCATCCCTTTACTTCCAGTAACTCTTGAACAAGACTAGCTGGAGTGAACTGGTGGTGAGGAAGAGAATCACTGATTTCATCTGAACCTTAGGAATGCTTGATAGGGTCACAGTTATAGAAGTGAAAAACTAATGAAAATAATAGTCTGTATCTCGAGGGTGCTCTTTGCATGCCAACATCAATTTCTTCTCTAAAAAACAGGTAATTCCACTTTACAGATGAGAGTGAACAACTGAGCCCAGCCAGCTAACATCAAGTGGGAATGAGATAAAGGCAACAGCAGGACGTGGGAAGTCTCCTCGTAGTCCGTGCCTGCCCAGTCCCAGTGCTGGGAACAGCACCCAGGACAGACCTGGAGTAACACTGACTCCCCCCACGGGGCTCGGGAAGCAGGGCTGCTCCTAGAGCTTCTCACAGTTGTGTTTTCTCCAGCCTGTTACTGAGATACCTCACAGTGGAGAGGGAAAACAAGCAGGGAGATGTTTGCCAAGCCCTTCTCCCCCCAAAACTACTATAGCTGCCCCAAAAGCCAGGTGACATCACACACAGGGAGGCAATCCTTGGTGGCTTTGGTCCAGGCCCACTCTCAGGGCTGACTCCTGCCCCACACCGGTGAACTCTCCCACCGTCCAAGTGCTTTGCTAAGGTACTATCCCTGAGTCCACGCCAGCAGAGGCTGGCCCTTAAAACAGCAGCTTGGAGCCCGTCTGAAGATCAGAGAACACGTTGTACAGTGATTGCATGTGAAATAAGTAAGAGAATGGAAGGAAATGGAGTTATTTCTCTGGTTTCTCTCCCCAGCTGGGCACAGGTTACACAAGTCCCCATTCCACCCCTCCCAACTCCTCCATTTCACCTGCAACGCTGCCCTGCCACAGCCCCAGAGTTCCCTCATCTCCCCTGCCCTCCATTACTCACCAAAAGCACCTGGATTTACCGGTCTCGAGAAGTGTGGCTGCCCCATGAGATCCTGCTCAGAGCAGCTCTCCGGGAGGGGGAGAGAGGAGCAGTCTGCACCGAGAACACTTCAGTCCTTGGGAAGGGTCAAGCCACAGCTCGAGGAGCAGAGCCTGGCGAGCGAGGCGGCTCTCAGGCCACAGCTCCGCTGTCCGAGGGTCCTGCACAGCTCCTGCTCGCCCTGTCCCCCATGCTGGGCACTCGAGTCTCATAAATAGGTGTCCGTGCCAGCTCCCTTCACGCAGGAATGCCTGTCATTCCAGAGCCGAGCTGGCTCGGGCCGAAGCTCAGGAAGGGGAGGAGACAGCCAGCCACGACCCAGCCACTTAGCTGCACAATCCAAATTATCAACACCCCTTGCTCCTTCCTTGTATCCAGTTTAGCAAGAAGGGAGAAAAGCTGGGAGCAAGGAGAAGGAGAGCAGAGCGTTTTTCTCAGGGATGGGCTTGGAGAATCTGTGCACAGCAACACACCAAGGAGTTTCACCTCCCAAAATAGGATTAAGGACTTTACAACCTACCTGTGCCAGCTAAACACAAACCAAGAGAGTCGGGGATGAGACAGCCTTCTCTAAGTGCTGTGGGAGCTGCATTACCCCAGAGCAAAGGGAATTTCAAAGAAAGCCTGAGCTGATATGCATCTAGCCAAATATATAATAAAAATACAATTCATGCAACTCCTCTCTCCACTAAAGTTACCAGGAAGCGTGTCTTCTCACGTAATTTAAATTTAACAAGGAAAGTAAAAGTTTTGTTTCTACTCATGTCTCACAGCTTGGTGGTTAAGGTAGCAAACATCCCCCTCAGCCATCTGCCTCACAATAAAAGCTCTCCAAAATTTGTCCATTTGGATTCCTTAACTTATCTTTAAAATTTGGGTTAGGACTTCTGTGACCCTACAGCTTGTTTTCCCTCTACACCCTACAACAGAGGAGCAGGAAAATCTTTAAGCATCCAGAAGCTTAATCTTAGTTTAGGGAAAAAGGAAAAGCAATTTTCCAAAATATACAGGAATTTGTTGCAGCATAAAAGGGATTAAAATCAGGAACCTGGCCCCACATGACACATCTAGGTTGTTTTTTCCCCAGTGCAGGAGATGTTTTAAAGAACAGGATTTGCTGCAGCGCTCGGTGTCCCTGTCCTTGTTGGTTCAGCAAGAGGAGAACTTCAGCATGACTAAATACTATCCAGGCAGCAATCCCAACAGGAAAACCTTCCATTCTGGGAAAAAAGCAGATCCAAGACAGTCCATTTGGGCTGGTGCAGCTGGGAACAATCAATGCTGCACACACTGCCCAGAGCAAATGCCCTGGGATTGCCATTCCCAGCCCCATGGGTGGGGGGAGGCAGCGCTACAAAAACAAACCCAAAACAGGGCAAAGGGTAGATCTGAAATTCTGTAACGACTCACCTGAGCCACAAGCACACCACAAAGACCTTGGTGCTTTGGTTCCCCCACTAACACCGAATGTGCCACTGAGCAACTTGCAAAGACACCCCTTATCCAAAGGAGAGCCGCAGGAACAGTGCACGAGTGCTCTCCTTCCTGTCTCCACCTGCACTGTGCTCGTCCTCAGGCCCTGGCGCAGGGCAGGTGACCCTCATCCCACAGACAGCAGGAGCAGGTGGAGGAGCAGAGCCGTGGAGGTGGACAGCAAATTCCACTGCCTTCCCTCGTGCAGGGCACATGGACATTCCTGGAAGTGCTGCTCTTCTCCAACCCCCACCATGGACATCTCCGTGCTCGGGCTCTCACTGTGGGCAATGTACATCCCAATTCCCAGGAATGCTCCACCTCATTGATGACTTTTTGCTTTGAAGCAAAGAAAAAGCCATTTTTAAAGGCATTTATATTCACTGCCGTCTAGCAGAGACCCAGAAAGGTCAGAGATAAAGGCAGGGAGATTTCCCCAAGTCTGTAAATCAGCTGCCCAGCTTGGAAAGAGGTCTGGAAAAAACATCCCTGCATTTGGGAATGCTACAGAACGCTGCCTCCAGACCTGCCTGGCTTCTAAGGAATTAAACTCACTGCCTTTTATAAGGCACTTGCTGTGAATTCAGAGTGCACAAAGCTCTACTGCAGAACAGGTGACACATGGCAAATTGTTAAAGCACAGCAGCACAATCACATCCCTGACCCTTTATTTCTACATTAGTAAAACATGAAACATTAGCTTAAATTTCAATAAAAGATATTGAAATAAATGGATTTAAATTCACAACAGCTGCGACCCAAGAGATGCACTCAGGCTCTGGTGCTGCACAGGAACCCACCAGGCCGTGAAATAAAGTCCTTTATATTTCTGTATCCTTCATCAGGCCTCAAAGAGCATCACAGAGAGAGTAACAAGATTTGGCAATGGTTGTACCAGAAGCATTACTATATTTCCTCCTGAAAGGCAGGGCTGTGGTGCCCAAGGAGCAAAGAGATATAAATCTCTGTTTCAAATTGCAGCTGGCTCTGGACTTGAGCATCATTCTGGAGTACCAGCCACAACTCTCTCCTCTTTTGGAGGAGAAAGCAAAACCTCACCAGAAAACAGCTGACAATGTGCACAAAACAGCAGAAATCCAAAAGTAACACCAGTATTATTATTTTCAAGGGTACTTGTGACCAGAAAAGAACACCAGTCCATCCTTCAGCTCCACCTGTGGACAGAAAGGTGCAAATTCTGTCCCAGGAAACAGAACACCAAAAAATGCTCCTGCCTGAACTGCAGCCTGAGTCAGAGCATGAGAGCAGCTCCTAAGAAACACTCTGCTTTCAGAGGGAAAAACACGGGGCAAAGCAACCTGCCCTTGTACCACTGGACATGCAGAATAAAGGAAAACTCACATTTCAAGCAAGGAAGAGTAATAAATGCCCATAATAATGAGAAAGGCCATCTGACTTCACTGCACAGCAACCAGAAGAAAACAGAGCAACTGTTTTATTCCTCAGGGACAGATGACAACATTTTTAAGATCAAAAACTTGGAATAGTAAAGAGCTTTCTAAAGGAGAGCAAAATGGGAAACAGCTGATTGTCCCTTTAGCATTTCCTTTTAAAATATAGTAACAAAGAAATCCTAGTTACATGAAAATTTTATGCGATTTCAGGAGAGGCAGATGGCTGAAATAAAAAAAGACAGGCAGTAAACAGACATGAGGTACATGGCCTTCCTCTGAAGTTTCATTTCCTCTCCATCCAGCCCAGCATCCCATTAAACCCCTGGCATTTCCCTGTTAATAATCTGTTTATATACACTGTAAAAGGAACTCTTCTGGATTGTTTCAGTTTAAAATCTAATGAAAGCCATAATGAGCCCAATATTAGCTCCTCTAATAAAGCCAGTGTTGTTCACATTTTGGTTCATACAGACATGAAATGCTACATTCACCTGCGGTGACTCAGACATTTGTGTTCCATGACTCAGCCACAGGAACATTAAGAAGGACTCCAGCATTATCCCATCCCTGCCGATGGAGCTATTTAAAACCAGTGAGAGCAGGCATTTTCCTGCAGAGCTCCTCACTAGAGTCAGCAGGAGCTACAGGGCCTTTGAGGCTCTTTCACTGCAGGAGATGCACCCTCTAAAATCCTCAGGCAGGGACCACCTCACCAGGACGGCTGGCAGGGAGCAGAGAAAGTGGAGCACCATGACCCTGGATGTCTTTCACTGAATCATGGAATGCTTTGGGTAGAAAGGGACCTTAAAGTCTATCTCATTTCACCCCCTGCCGTGGGCAGGGGCACCTTCCACTAGACCAGGTTACTCAAAGCCCTGTCCAACCTGGCCTGGAACACTTCTAGGGAAAGGCAGCCACAGCTTCTCTGGGAAATCCATTCCACTCCCTCACCACTCTCACAGGGAAGAATTCCTCCCCAGTATCCCATCTAACCCTACTCTCTTACAGTTTGAAGAGAGTAAATGGTCTCTCTCCACCTTTCCTGCAGGCTCCCTTCAGGTACTGGAAGGCCACAATTAGGTCACCCCAGAGCTTCTCTCCTCCAGGCTGAACAACCTCAGCTACACCTCAGCCTTTGCTCACAGAAGAGGTGCAGCAGCCCTCTCATCAGCTTGGTTTGAGCAGAGTTTTTGTTTTCAGCTTTGGCAGAACAAGAACATGGAAAAGCCTTACATGTACACACAAGAGCTCTGGCTGCCCACAGAGGTGACCCTTTCTGGGCTGTTCCCCGGTTCTGAGCAGGCAGCAGCCGCCAGGGAGTCACCGAACAAACGAACGCCATGTGACGCTCTTCCTTTCCCCTCACAGGGAATGAAAAGCCGGTGTGGAAGTGGAAAATGAGTTATTTATAAGGCAGCTGGCATCCCATTGTTTGGGTCCTGCAGACTTTGATGGTTCAGATGAGACAAATGTGAGCTAACTGCTGCTACGCCACATGATTTCCTTCATGCTTCCTGTGACATTTCCAAGAGGGAAACTCCTACTTCCCAGAGCATTCCAGTCCCCAGCAGTCAGTCAGCACCGTGCTCCAGCTCAGACAGCGAAGGGCAGCGGGTCCAGCATGTCAGGGACTCTTGGTGCCACCAGCCATGTGCTGGTGTCTGGGAAGGTGAGTGTGCCATGTCCCACAGCAGCCCAGATGTGGACCACGATGGAGCACAGCTGGAGGAAGAGATTGCTGTGCCAAGGCTCTGACTGACAGCACTTCCAGCCCCACCTTTGTGAAGGTGAGGCCCTGCTCCTGGAAAGCCCTGCAGTCACAGCTGGTGGCTGGAACACAAGGAATCACTTCACTGTCACAGGGAATGGGTTTAAACTGGACTTTGGGCCCAGAGGAACTTAAGGCAAAAATACCCCCCCAGCCTTGTTTTCTAGGGGAAATATAACTTCCATTGGAAGCAGGTTTCAGCCAGTACTGGAAAAGTCTCACCATCAATGCCTCCTCACCACTCCCTGCAATTACAGCACAGGCCAAGTATTTTCTTGTTTACTAGTGAGGGAATGCTGAGCAATGTCATCTTGACAAAATTAAAGATTCAGTCACATCTTGGCTAACTTGACTAACCCTAACTTGATCACTATGGTGATTCATGGCTGGGCCATCTCGAGGCAGGGGAAACTCCAAAGCTGATCAACAACTTTTTGGAGCACCTTGAAGCAGCATTAAAAGAAAGTCTGGTCAGAAGCCAAAGGAAGCATACATATAGGATACATTCCAGCAAAGCATCAGGCATTAGCAAAGCATCAGCATATTCCCAACAGGGAAGCATTAAGAGGCAGGATACCCATCTGCCACTTCCAGCTATATTATTAGGAATGCATTAAGCAAAAACACGGAGAAGAAAATTACATTAATTATTGCATTGTTTAGAGAAGAAACAGGAGTGGCATTTAGCTTAACTCTTGTTTAACCCTCTCCTGCTGCAAAACCTCAAGATACACAGAGAAAAATGTATAAACTGACATCACCTGAGTCTCCCCACTTCAAAACATGGGGATGAAGAAAATCAAAATATATTCCCCTCCTTCCAAAGCACTGCCCAGCACAGCACACAGCCCTTCCCAAGCGAGTGGCTGCTGCACAGCCACATCCATCACAAACAGCCTTACAGGACAAACCTAACTCATAAGACTTTACAGCTTTGTGCAGACATTATCCAACATAAACAAGTCCTCCAGCACAGTAAGGACATCTATGCCACTTCTGAAACCAATGGGACAAACTCTGTTAAGCAAAACACTGGAAACTGCAAGCTAACAGCAAGAATATCAGTAAATATGAAACCTCTAAATTCAGATTAAATTGCAATTAACCCTAAGAAGTAGGGCTATATTTAACTCTAAGTTAGTCTTTGGTGTATAGGTCAAGGTCCACAGACTCATGACCCCAAATTTCTCTTCCTACCTCTAATCCTTCAAGATGTCAAACTTCAGCTGCAAGCCTCTCTGCCTACACAGTAACTGAAAAGAAAGGCAGCAAGATTTCTCTGTAAAAATTGTTTCCTCTTTTAAATGTTTCATAAAAATCTCAGTAAACGCACTTGCTCATACTTCATACTCAAAGCTGAAACTGCAGCAAAAGCACCTCTGCTCTGCCAACCCAACAGGCTTGCAGCAGCCACACCACACCAATAATCCAAATTATCCTTCAACACATCCAGCTCTCCAGTCTGAAGTTTCATTTTTTCCAAATTACTGCACAAGCCAGGCAGTGCCAGGGCATCCTACCACCCCTCACTTGCCTGGCTCTGCTCAGGGAGACTTAGAAAAGTGCCTTGGTTTAGTTTTTGGGGAACACCCAATTTCCCCACCGCACCTGCTCTGCTTTAATTATTGACTAGGCGAGGAGCTGCTGATTAAAATGCAAGGCAAGTCTGGCACACAACCTCAGCTTCTGATCATCTCCTGCAGATACAGTTGGAAGAGAAACCCAAATTCCCTGCCACAGTTCAGGAATTAAAAGAAAGGGTGGATCAGTTTCAGTTGGGGCACTTAAATTCAGCAAGGAAAATACTTTTTGTACCCTTGCAACTGAAAACTCTCATGAAATTTTAAACCACAGCTTTAGGTTCACACACACAGAGAAGGTTTAAAAGCTTCCTTTCAGTTCCTGTGTTTTTACAAGCCACTTCTGCCAGAGTAAATCTAACAGGTAGTTACAGGTCTGACCTCCTTCTATTGCACAAATATGCCTTTGGAAACAATGTGGATAAATATTTGCCCAATACGAGAAGACAACTCCAAGAGGAACCATTCCAGTTTGTCAACTCTGTGATTCATGTTGATACAAGCTTTATTCTCTATTTAAGGAACAAGATAACGCTTAGGAAGTGTATCTGGGCAAATTATGTTTCATAGATCTACCATAGGCCACCATAAACAGTGGCACGGCCAGACCTCAGGTCACACCCAGACAAGAGCCATCAGCAAGACAGGGAGTGAACCTCAACTCCAAATATTGACTCTTGCTCAACCACCAAGGTATCTCTGAACAGCAGCAAGGCTGAAGATGGAAACATGATGAGTAAAACATTGCTGCTAATGTGAATAAAGCAGTGCTGGAGTTGTGTAGCATAACATCCCCTTCTTCCCCTTTGGAACTGGGGACAGAATTATGGAGGCCCAAAGGAGCTGAAAGCAAAATGAAAGCACTCCACCTGCCCCCTTAGGCTTATCCTGAAATCCCAATCCCAGGTGCTCCTGTTTTCTGCCAGTACCAAGAGAACGTGGGAAAACAATGGGGTGGCAGCCACAGGCACCAGGAGCCATCCAGGAACAAGGCACAAAAATCAGACAGGATGATTGTGTCCCAAACCACACAAACCTTGGGTCCCCCAAACCAAACGCTGCATACACATCACACTGACTCACAGGAGTGCAGGGACAATGCCATGGGAATTGTTTAGAGTATCAAGGTTGTTTCATAGAATTAAAGGAAACGTCGAGAGATGAGATAACACCGACAGTTCTGAAGGTACAGCTAATCCTAACCTTGTAGGAAGTTGTTTCTTCCCGAGTAGCAGCTCCCCCTCTTGCAGACACAACCCTTCACACATTCCCAGATTCCTCATTTCACCTCATTCCCTTCATCCTTTGTCTGTAGAGCACCAGCAGCAGCCTTATTTAGGAGCAAGCAGCAGCAGTACACCTAAACAGCAGCTGAAAATAGTTTGCAAGGCTCCCAAGTAATGCTCTCCTCTCCTCCCACTGGCAGGGCTGGACACGGGGCTGCAGTCAGAGCACTGCCACAGGCACTGCTGCCAGCAGGAAATGGGGTTCAATTCACAGAATCACAGAAGAGTTGGCCTTGGAAGGGATCTCTGGAAATCACCCAGTCCAACAGCCTGACAAGGCAGGGTCACCCAAGGCAGGTGACACAGAACGTGTTCAAGTGGGGGTGGAATGGCTCCAGAGAGGCAGACTCCAGGCCCTCCTTGGGCAGGTGTTCCAGGGCTCTGTAATCCTCATGGAAAGTTGCCACAGGCACTGCTGCCAGCAGGAAATGGGGTTCAATTCACAGAATCACAGAAGAGTTGGCCTTGGAAGGGATCTCTGGAAATCACCCAGTCCAACAGCCTGACAAGGCAGGGTCACCCAAGGCAGGTGACACAGAACGTGTTCAAGTGGGGGTGGAATGGCTCCAGAGAGGCAGACTCCAGGCCCTCCTTGGGCAGGTGTTCCAGGGCTCTGTAATCCTCATGGAAAGTTGCCACAGGCACTGCTGCCAGCAGGAAATGGGGTTCAATTCACAGAATCACAGAAGAGTTGGCCTTGGAAGGGATCTCTGGAAATCACCCAGTCCAACAGCCTGACAAGGCAGGGTCACCCAAGGCAGGTGACACAGAACGTGTTCAAGTGGGGGTGGAATGGCTCCAGAGAGGCAGACTCCAGGCCCTCCTTGGGCAGGTGTTCCAGGGCTCTGTAATCCTCATGGAAAGTTGCCACAGGCACTGCTGCCAGCAGGAAATGGGGTTCAATTCACAGAATCACAGAAGAGTTGGCCTTGGAAGGGATCTCTGGAAATCACCCAGTCCAACAGCCTGACAAGGCAGGGTCACCCAAGGCAGGTGACACAGAACGTGTTCAAGTGGGGGTGGAATGGCTCCAGAGAGGCAGACTCCAGGCCCTCCTTGGGCAGGTGTTCCAGGGCTCTGTAATCCTCATGGAAAGTTGCCACAGGCACTGCTGCCAGCAGGAAATGGGGTTCAATTCACAGAATCACAGAAGAGTTGGCCTTGGAAGGGATCTCTGGAAATCACCCAGTCCAACAGCCTGACAAGGCAGGGTCACCCAAGGCAGGTGACACAGAACGTGTTCAAGTGGGGGTGGAATGGCTCCAGAGAGGCAGACTCCAGGCCCTCCTTGGGCAGGTGTTCCAGGGCTCTGTAATCCTCATGGAAAGTTGCCACAGGCACTGCTGCCAGCAGGAAATGGGGTTCAATTCACAGAATCACAGAAGAGTTGGCCTTGGAAGGGATCTCTGGAAATCACCCAGTCCAACAGCCTGACAAGGCAGGGTCACCCAAGGCAGGTGACACAGAACGTGTTCAAGTGGGGGTGGAATGGCTCCAGAGAGGCAGACTCCAGGCCCTCCTTGGGCAGGTGTTCCAGGGCTCTGTAATCCTCATGGAAAGTTGCCACAGGCACTGCTGCCAGCAGGAAATGGGGTTCAATTCACAGAATCACAGAAGAGTTGGCCTTGGAAGGGATCTCTGGAAATCACCCAGTCCAACAGCCTGACAAGGCAGGGTCACCCAAGGCAGGTGACACAGAACGTGTTCAAGTGGGGGTGGAATGGCTCCAGAGAGGCAGACTCCAGGCCCTCCTTGGGCAGGTGTTCCAGGGCTCTGTAATCCTCATGGAAAGTTCTTCCTCACATTGAGGTGGCACAGAATCACAGAAGAGTTGGCCTCGGAAGGGATCTCTGGCCACAGGCACTGCTGCCAGCAGGAGATGGGGTTCAATTCACAAAATCACAGAAGAGTTGGCCTCGGAAGGGATCTCTGGCCACAGGCACTGCTGCCAGCAGGAGATGGGGTTCAATTCACAAAATCACAGAAGAGTTGGCCTCGGAAGGGATCTCTGGCCACAGGCACTGCTGCCAGCAGGAGATGGGGTTCAATTCACAAAATCACAGAAGAGTTGGCCTCGGAAGGGATCTCTGGCCACAGGCACTGCTGCCAGCAGGAGATGGGGTTCAATTCACAAAATCACAGAAGAGTTGGCCTCGGAAGGGATCTCTGGCCACAGGCACTGCTGCCAGCAGGAGATGGGGTTCAATTCACAAAATCACAGAAGAGTTGGCCTCGGAAGGGATCTCTGGCCACAGGCACTGCTGCCAGCAGGAGATGGGGTTCAATTCACAAAATCACAGAAGAGTTGGCCTCGGAAGGGATCTCTGGCCACAGGCACTGCTGCCAGCAGGAGATGGGGTTCAATTCACAAAATCACAGAAGAGTTGGCCTCGGAAGGGATCTCTGGCCACAGGCACTGCTGCCAGCAGGAGATGGGGTTCAATTCACAAAATCACAGAAGAGTTGGCCTCGGAAGGGATCTCTGGCCACAGGCACTGCTGCCAGCAGGAGATGGGGTTCAATTCACAAAATCACAGAAGAGTTGGCCTCGGAAGGGATCTCTGGCCACAGGCACTGCTGCCAGCAGGAGATGGGGTTCAATTCACAAAATCACAGAAGAGTTGGCCTCGGAAGGGATCTCTGGCCACAGGCACTGCTGCCAGCAGGAGATGGGGTTCAATTCACAAAATCACAGAAGAGTTGGCCTCGGAAGGGATCTCTGGCCACAGGCACTGCTGCCAGCAGGAGATGGGGTTCAATTCACAAAATCACAGAAGAGTTGGCCTCGGAAGGGATCTCTGGCCACAGGCACTGCTGCCAGCAGGAGATGGGGTTCAATTCACAAAATCACAGAAGAGTTGGCCTCGGAAGGGATCTCTGGCCACAGGCACTGCTGCCAGCAGGAGATGGGGTTCAATTCACAAAATCACAGAAGAGTTGGCCTCGGAAGGGATCTCTGGCCACAGGCACTGCTGCCAGCAGGAGATGGGGTTCAATTCACAAAATCACAGAAGAGTTGGCCTCGGAAGGGATCTCTGGCCACAGGCACTGCTGCCAGCAGGAGATGGGGTTCAATTCACAAAATCACAGAAGAGTTGGCCTCGGAAGGGATCTCTGGCCACAGGCACTGCTGCCAGCAGGAGATGGGGTTCAATTCACAAAATCACAGAAGAGTTGGCCTCGGAAGGGATCTCTGGCCACAGGCACTGCTGCCAGCAGGAGATGGGGTTCAATTCACAAAATCACAGAAGAGTTGGCCTCGGAAGGGATCTCTGGCCACAGGCACTGCTGCCAGCAGGAGATGGGGTTCAATTCACAAAATCACAGAAGAGTTGGCCTCGGAAGGGATCTCTGGCCACAGGCACTGCTGCCAGCAGGAGATGGGGTTCAATTCACAAAATCACAGAAGAGTTGGCCTCGGAAGGGATCTCTGGCCACAGGCACTGCTGCCAGCAGGAGATGGGGTTCAATTCACAAAATCACAGAAGAGTTGGCCTCGGAAGGGATCTCTGGCCACAGGCACTGCTGCCAGCAGGAGATGGGGTTCAATTCACAAAATCACAGAAGAGTTGGCCTCGGAAGGGATCTCTGGCCACAGGCACTGCTGCCAGCAGGAGATGGGGTTCAATTCACAAAATCACAGAAGAGTTGGCCTCCCTTCATCCTTTGTGTGTAGAGCACCCCCAAGTAATGCTCTGGAAAGTTCTTCCTCACATTGAGGTGGAACTTCTGTTTTAGTTTATGGTCATTGCTCCTTGTCCTGTCCCTGGGCACCACTGAACAGTCTGGCACCATCCCCTGATACCCCTCAGAGATATTTCACAGACTCACAGAATATTAAGGGTTTGGAATGGACCTTAGAGATCATCTAGTCCCAGTCCTCCTGCCCTGGGCAGGGACATCTCCCACTGTCCCAGATTCTTCATTGATGGCATCCTCTCCCAGCCTTCTCTTCTCCAGACTAACCAGGCCCAGTTCCCACAGTCTCTGCTCATCAGAGAGATGCTTCAGACCACTTATCTCTGTGTCCTCCACTAGACCCTCTCCAGCAGCTTCTTGTCTTTCTTACACTGTGAAGACCAGAACCAAACACAATAAATGAAAGCAGGGCAAGGAGAGCTGTGAGCACAGCCCAGCACAGGCACCACAGACCATCAAGGAGGGGCTTCAAAACAGCAGCTCACACCTGCCTGCTGGAATGGCCCCAAGCTCAGCAAGAATGAGCTCCTCAAATATTTACTCACCCTCTCAAACAAACTGTGCAGAATTATAGCACTGGACTATTTCAAGTATGTCAGCTAACAAGCTTCCAGCCAGCCTAATGGGAGCTGCAGTCCCACCTTCACTTGGATGCAGATAACCCACACACCAGCAGGACAGATAGAGGAGGATTCACCCCTTTCCTGCCCAGGGCAGTCTTTGGGAGCCTCACACATGAGTTAAACACCTTGAGATAGAGATTTGGGTCAAAGAATGATGCAGTGGCAGAGATCAGGCAGCCAAAGGGCTCCACTCTACATCCCAAGGCTCCATGAGGCCCTTCCCAATGCTTAAAAAAGGAATGCTGCTGATCAGGAAGAAAGATCTTACAGGTAAGTGTCAGTAAAAACTCCCTACCGTGGCATCCACCAATATCTCCCTCCTCAAAATCCAGAACATACCAGACTGAGCAGCACCAAAACTCAAGTTCAAGGGTTTTCAGCTTGCAGGAAGAATGAGCAAGATCTACAAGAAATTCAAAGAGAAGTCACTGAGAAAACCAGTGGGAAACATCTGGATTAACTAATTCATCAAGGGTCTGTGCCTCCTCTATCAGACCATGCTCCAGGAATGAAAAGTGGCTCCAGTTAAGAGTATTCTTCAAGAGCAGTTATAGCAAGGATACCTTAGAGCAAGCATGTGGTATGCAAAAAATTATGATGTATAAACACAAATATTAAAATGTTTTTCTGTGCCCTCTGGGTTTGAAATCAGGAATTTTTTCTTGTGCTGAATTCCCATCTCAAAAAGCTTGTGGAAGGTGCTGACTCCCTTGCTGTAAGAATTCTCCCCTGAGGTCCCTGGAATTACAGGCTAGTGCAATGCCATCTAAATCCATCACTTTATCAACAGCAGGGCTGGCTGGCCTCTGGGCACTTAAACTGGTCCAAAATCCCAGGTAGCCCCTTGGCTATACCAACCCCCACATCCTCTGGGGTGCCTTCTTTGAGACAGCCCAGATACTTTGTCATTAGCAACCCTGAAGCTCATTTCTGCAGTAAATGAGCTCTTTGGATCTTCCAAAACAATTCTCACCTTCCTCAAGGGAACAGAAAAGAATAGAAATAAAACCTCACCAAAAAATCTGCAGATCAGCCCTTAAAAAAAATAAATCAAAGCTTGGAAACTAAAGGCTGTCTGATCCTTTAATAACAGAACTTTCCTGTATTTATGGAAATTTCTGGTTTGGCACAAAAACATCTGCTCATTTAGTGGGTGTTAAAAGTATCACTTCTATACTCTGGTGATGCTGAAACCAAGAGGCCTGGTTTAGTGGTAATTGAGCAGAGAAAAACATTTTCCATGACTCTGAAACCCAAATTCCAGTTCTCACTGGGGTGTAGGGCTTCACCTCTCCATAATACGTGGTCATCTTGAGTCACTGTGTTTGGTGCTGCTGCAACCACTGCTGGAGCTTGGCCTGGCAGTGACAAACACCAGTGTTCCAGCTCATCCAAACCCTGCATGGAAGTCAGGCCAGGACAGTCTGGAGGTCTGTGCCCAGCAGGAAAACAACCTCATCTGTAATGGCCACAGCCAGTGACTGAACATGCACTATGGCTCTTCCTTCCTCCTTACAGGATCATTTTGTTTCCTGGGTTTTCCTGACAGTGGTTACCTTGCAATTTACCCAGCTGCTTAAAACCAAGCTTGAGATAATCCCTTTTAAGCACCCCACCAGCTACTTATGTTTAGAACAATCACTACAGGCTATCATGGATGCAAAATGAGCCTTTCAAGCCAGAACTAATTATTCTCTGCAAATATGATGGCCCCAAACAGTCTCCATCACAGATACTCCCTCAATGGCAGATCCTTGATGCCAGGAAGGAATGACAAAAGGAAGTCTGCTTTTAAACTTGTCCTTGTTCTTCAGTTCTTTTCCTAAACATCTATTTAGGGATGGGCTTAAGAGATCCTTGCTGTGGAGGAGTGAATGGCTTTGGGAGGCAACAGGGTTCATTATCAAACTCATTTAAAAACAAATAACCCAGCAGGGCTGCAAACTCACTGCCCCAGACAGCATCTCCCAACATTAACTCTAGGAAGCCTGATCAATACTTTATCCTGAAAAGGAACGGAAGAAAAAGCCCTGAGCAGGGCAAGGGTGCCAGATTGACTCACATAATCCCATTACAGTTATCCAGAGCACTCAGTTTGCTCAGTATCTGAGAGATAACAGGATTAACTTCATGTTCAGCATCATTTCAGCCTAATAATTGAGGAATCACTCCTACAGCCACAATGTCATTGATTCAGCAGGGGATTCCCACCACCTCCTCCACCATCACCACCAGTCCCAGCCTTGAAAGCCCCTTCATTAGTGTCAGCATCTTAAGTTAATTACTTGGAGAAATTTTCCTTTCCTCTCCCAAAGCAAAATGTAACTTAACTTCTGCAACCTACAATGCTTGGGCAGAATAAACTCCTGCCTTCCCTGCAGGAAGGACTCCTGTTTACTTTCCTCATTACTACTTCAGCTTCCAAGATTTAATGTTAAGACCAAAGAGCTGGAGGGGGGAGAGGGCGGGTTTGGCTGAATTTCAACGAAAAACATGACAAAGGCTGGTTATAGTCCTCTCAAAGATCAAGGTTCAGCCACAGATCCCTGCCTAACTCTGCTCTTCTGGGGAGAGGGGGTTGATCTGCTCTCTAAGAGCAGACCTACAGCCAGCCAGGATCACCACGGAGCCTCCAGGAGTGGTTTTTCCTTGACAAGCCACTACTTGCTGCTCACCTCGCCTTGGAAACGAGTCCCGAAGTGCAGCAGGGCTGGGGAAGGAAAGGGAAAGCACACAAAGCAAACAGTACACAGAGCTGCTTCCGACCCCACGGGGAACAGAGCACAGGAACCAGGATGTGTTTTTATAGGGGATTTTCTCACAGAGTGCAGAATGCTATTAAATTCTACCTTTCAAGTGCAGCAGGAGGCTGTGCTATACCAATTAGGCCAGTGTGTTATGCTGGCAATAAGCCTAACGTGGTGCCAAATCAGACCCCACTGCACTGCCTGTGAAAGCCAATGTCCCACAGCCACTGCTTGGCAGCACCATCATGGTTTGTCTCTTTTACCACCCCAAAAAAGGGGAGGGAGGGGAGGGGATAAATCTCCTACAGAAATGCAGTTCACAAAATTATAGAATGTTTTCAGCTGAAAGGGACCTTCAAACTCATCCTGTTCCAATCCCTGCCACAGCCCACTATCCCAGGTTGCTGCAAGCCCTGTCCAACCTGGCCTTGAACACTTGCAAGGATGGGGCAGCCACAGCCTCTCTCTGTGCCAAGGCCTCCCCACCCTCCCAGGGAAGGATTCCTTCCCAGAACTCCGCCTGTCCCTGCCCTGTGTCCCTGAAAAGCCGTTCCCTGTGTCCCGCCCCCCATCCCTGCCCAGCCCTCCC
>VZRX01007351.1:216-30807 GCA_013398075.1 Notiomystis cincta | reverse complement strand
AGCCTGGAGAAAGGAGGCTCGGGGGCACCGTCCCGCTCTCTCCACCTTCCTGACAGGAGGGTGGCAGCCAGGTAGGGGCGAGGCTCTGCTCACAAGGAGCCAGGGACAGGCCAGGAGGAAACAGCATCAAATTGTGCCAGGAAAGGTTTACATTTGCTATTGAGGAAAATTCCTCATCAAAGGGTCGTCAGTCCCTGCACAGGCTGCCCAGGACAGGGGTAGAGTCCCATCCCTGGAAAGATTTAAAAGCCATGTGGATGTGTCGCTTGAGGACAAGAGTTAGTAGTGCCTTGGCAGTGCTGGAGGAATGGCTGGACTTCAGGATTCTGGAGGGCTTTTCCAACCTGAAGGATTCTGTGATCCTGTGGTAACGAAACTGCACAGTTGAGTTACACCAGTGTACAAAGCTCTACCTTACACAGCCCTAAGACTAGCTTAAGACTAATAGGCACCAGGATCCATGGCAGAGACTTCATCTGCAAAGCTCAGCTCAGAACCTGCACAGACTGAGCACCCTCAGTCTCAACAGATCTGTATGTGGAACTTAGCAACTTGTATAAATTATATTCTTCATGTGACAGGGAGTATAAATTTATCATAACCCGGACAGTAAATACTTCTGAAATCTTAAAATCTGTGCTTCACAAAATGAGACAAACTTCGACTGAGTTGAAGAGACAAGTTCTCCCTAAACAAGTCATGGTTATCCACTCATTCCGACACAGCTCGATAGGTCCAACCCGTAAAAAAGCACCCTCCTATCTCTGGTTTCTTGTTTGTTTCAGGAGACAAAAGACACCTTCGGCAATCAGCGCCAGGGCTCCTTTCCAAGACAAAGGAGAACCAAGCAGATAAACTGGTGATGTCAGCAGTGACAACATCCAAATGTTCACACTGGGACTGCACCTCAGGACCAGCCTGAGGGCCTGGGAGTAGCTCTGTCCAGCCAACAGCTCAGCTAACACTATTTACAGCTCACAAAGGCAGAAAGATAATGAGAACATTCAGTATTTTGTTTTTAAAAGGCTAAGTTTGACACTCATCCTGGGCACATCGCTCCTGTATGAAGAAACAGTATTAACAAAAAACACGTTTATACTAAATCTACTTGTCTCTGGTTCCAGGCAGGCTCCTCTTCTACTCCCAACCCCAATAAAATCAGCTACTGAAATCCCTGGACAGAATTTACAAGCAATGTTCCAGATGCAAGGTGAACTTAAGGTCCAACAAGTTAAAAAAGAAAACTAGAAACTGGAAACCTACTGTCCTGCTCCATGCCCTACTTACTGAGCCACAGGAACTCCACACTCACTGTTCCACAGCAAGTCACCCTGAATTACCCAGAGGATTGACTACATGTCCTACAAGGTCTTATCTCTTCATACACACAAGAAGATTGTTCAATTCTGTCATGAAGCGCTTCAGCGAACGACATTTCTCACTCAATGTCAACCTTTGCCACTATCTTGCTCCAACCAGCCTGGAGGCCGAAGCATCTTCATCCCACCACATCTACAGCTGAGCCAGGAAACCACAAAAGCAGCAGAATTAATCTCTGCCTTCCCCTAGTCAGAGATATGGCTACAAACTACAAGACCACTTAGCACAGCAGCTTCAAAAGTCACTCAAATTGGGGTGTCACAGAATTACGAGGTCTCTGGCAGGTCAGCAAATAAACTCTGTAAAACATTGGGCTTGTAGCTCAGGAGGGAAAGGCAGTGAGAGTTCAGGCACCTCCTCAAGTTGTTTGGGAGGAATTACTGGGTATGAATTTCCAGAAACGCCATGCTAAGTAGATGGATGGCTGAGCTGAACCACTTGCAAATACAGCAGGCAGAAAAACAGCACCAACGTGCCATGGAGTGCCCCAAGCACCCTGACAGCACTCAGCACATTAATTACACTAAGAACTAGAACAAATTTAAGAACAAAAGGCTGTCAGGATAATGTTCCAAAGTATTTTGCTAACCTGTCAAGTGCACTGGACTTATTTACAGTACTGCTTTCAGGTAGGTAAGGAAATGCTCTGTGCTGCACCTTGTTTAAAAGTCAAATGCTCTCCACTGAGACCAGTTTTAACCTCTGGTAGCCTGCCTAAGGAACTGCAGGAATTTGCCTTTCTACCTGCTTGCAAATTAGCACACCTCAACTGTCATAAAGGATTTGATCTTAGGCACTTTGGTTCTTCTGCTGTACCACAAAGTAAACACAACATGAAGCATCTGAGGGGAATCACAGCTTTGTGTCTTCCTGGAAGAAATCCCCATTCTTGTGTTCTGAAACAGACATCATAAAGAGATTTTCATTGGCTACTAAGCAGCAACTGTTCTTCTCCAGCAGACCCGAGCTGGTGACAGCAAGCTCCCAACCCAGCAGTGACTGAACATCAAACCAAGCACACATTGCTGGCACTGACTGCTAGCTCCATCATCCTGGCTGAAACTGAGACCTTAGAGCCCCTTCCAGGGCCTAAAGGGGCTTCAGGAGAGCTGGAGAGGGACTGGGGGCAAGAGCCTGGAGGGACAGCACAAGGGGGAATGGCCTCCCACTGCCAGAGGACAGGGCTGGATGGGATATTGGGAAAGAATTCTTTCCTGGGAGGGTGGTGAGGCCCTGGCACAGGGTGCCCAGAGAAGCTGTGTCTGCCCCATCCCTGGCAGTGTCCAAGGCCAGGTGGCCAGGTTGGATGGGGCTTGGAGCAACCTGGGATAGTGGAAGGTGTCCGTTCCCATGGGCCTCCTGACCCAAACCATTCAATGATTCTATAATGGTTCCCATAATGGTTTTGAATCTCTGAGCATCTGAAGGTGTAGCTCTGATTTTTGGGGATAAAGATAGGAATCAGCCAGCCAGCCTGCTGAGAAAAAGCAGGAGAGCTGGTGGGATAAGAACCAAGTATTCATGTTTTCAGCCCTTTCCTCTACTCAGACTATATTTGGAGTTCAAGTCTCCAGAAGGAGCAGATTCATATCACACTGGTTTCTTTCTGAGGCATGTAACCCTGGAGTCAGCTTCGATGCTAAAACTAATTACTTCTTTGTTTGCACAAAGGTGAAGGACTTGAAGAGTATTTCCTATTTTTAGGAGGAAAAGAATTGGGAAAAAATAGCACAGCAGGAGATAAAGGGGATGAAAGTCAAAGGGGATGAAAGTCAGCATGGAATAAAGCAGTAGTTGCAGAAGATTCTTAAAGCATCCATAAACTTAGCATTTCAGGAGTTTTCTAAAAAAGCAGCTTTGTGTGTGCAAAAGCTACTTCACTTATTTCCCCAAATGTTTCACAGTTGTCCCACAGAGATGTAGACCTCTTAGGGACTTAACAGTTCATATCTGAATATCTGCAGATGAAGTGTGTAAGCACAGGCAGAAACTGTCAACAGAGTGCAAAGCACAGCAGGTCAAAGGACCCAACAGCAAACACTTTCCATGAAAAGGCATTCCATGCTCCCTCTCAACCTGTTCATTAATGATTGCTCATTACTGGGCAAATGAATGGCAGATCCACTCCCACCTCAGGTCAATCCAATGTGGCAGCAGAGCTTTCAAGGAACCATGGACATAGGGTGAGACTTGCCCTGTCAAGCACAAAGCTTCCATTTCAATATTTTGCTTTTTAGATCTCACAGACTTACAGACAGATTAAATACTAGATAGAACATAATCCTTTGACAAAGAAAAAGCTCCAGACCTAGCTCAGATCATAGTAAGGTGAGTGGTCTTTGGGAGGGGGCCTGGGCAGTGACAGCACAGGCAATAGATGAACAGCAAAAATAGGCTCTGAAAATAGAGTGTGATTCTTCACCTGCACCACAGGAAGGATCTGAAGGGAAAGATATTCCAGAGACATTTCCCTTCAACAGATCACTTGTGTAGGTGGGACCTTGAGGAAGCTTGGCCTGGCAGCATGTGTATATTTAGATTACATTTTCTCCTCCCTAATCTCCATCCTCCCACCAGCACCGGCTCCAGCAGCTTCTCTGGGGCAGCACTGTCCCTGCAGCACCAGCACCAGCTCTCATCTCCTCACAGAATACTGCAGAACTCCTCCATCTCCATGTCACTGCAACCTCAGCAGTCTGTACATTCCTAAAGCAAATGCCAGTGACACAGGCACAGCCTAACAGGGAAGGAATTCATTTTTAAGTCCAGCATTAGTGACGAAGACATGTGACACTGCCCTGGCTACGACACACCCCCCACCCCCCCAAATTTATTGCAGAGAACTGATGTAAAATCATAGAATCCCAGAATGGTTTGGGTTGGAAGGCACCTTAAAGCTCATCCAATTCCACCTCATGCCATGGGCAGGGACACCTTCCACTACACCAGATTGCTTCAAGTCTCATCCAAATTGGCCTAAAATACTTCCAGGGATGAGGCAGCCACAGATTATCTGGGAAATCCATCCCATCCTCACAAGGAATAATTTCTTCCTAATATCCAAACCCACCCTCCTTCATGTGGCAACTTAACCTACAGTCACTTACTCAGGGCCACGTCCCCAATTTTGCCAGAAGTTTCTGTATATTCTTCTCTACACTTAAGGCAGGGTTGTGAGCAAATTTTAAGCTGCGTACCTGTTCTAGAATACCATGTATGGACAGCTCTGAAACTTCACTGCAGCTGCCTGGAGACCTGGCTTCCACTCGTCCTCAGGGATGAGCATGAATTAAAATCTGAAGACAACAGCAAATTTCATTTTTAATTAGCCAGGGCAGTCAGCCAAGGAAGGCTCCCCTACCCACCCATGGCTGGTGAAGCCTGACAGCTCAAAAGGATTTATGCTTCCCTGTGCATTTCCAGTGGCCATTCCAAGCACACCAGCTCAAACAAGCGCCAGCCATGCAGCACTGTGAATGCAGTTAATATCCAACCAGGGAAGGACAGCAATGCATCCAAAGCACCAGGCTTGAAGGGAACAAAGGGCATGGACTTGGACTTTGGCTTAGCTCCATCTTACCTCATCTCCGGGATCAACCCAGGAGCCTGAGCTTAGCAGCACTTGGAGAATGAATATCCATAAAAGCAAAGAAATTTTAAGGAAATTATAATAAAAGATACATCTGTTTATTCTGTCTTGAATAGGGGGCTCTTGGTTCCCAGCACTAAGGAGGTAACACATAAAAGCTTCACAACCAGCCGGGGGGGTGTCTCTGCATGCAAAGATCCAGTACAGATACTCCATCCTAAACTGGCACCATTCAAGTTGTTCAGAGGGAAAGGGGAGATAACTTTACTTAAGTTGGCAAAATGCAATCAGAAAATACAGCTTTTCATATCCCAGGCTACCAGCACTCATCAAATCAGGGTCTCTCAGAAACCCCAGCAGGCTCCAGCTCTGTCTCTCACTGATTCAGCCAAAGAAATGGGATCCAACTGCACGTGAAAAGGGACACAAGGCTTTGTGATGTGAAGAGAGGTGGCTGGTGGCAGTCCCAGCACCGGCTGAGTCCGGTGAATAAAGAGAGCTCACCGATCACAGAATGGCTGGGGATGGGAGGGACCATGAATATCTTGTTCCACTTCCTGCTGTGGACAGAGACACCTTCCACTAGACCAGGTTACTCAGAGCCTCATCCAACTTGGCCCTGATGTTGCTCAAAGCCATCCCAGTAATTCAAGCTCTAGAGACTGCAAAATGGCCCTGGCTCTGCTGTGCTCTGTCCCAGGGCTGACTGGGAGCTGCCACCTCCACAGCCACTGCTCCAGCCTCAGCCACACTCATTTCACCTTCCACCTCCTCCACAAGTGATCATTGGGAATTAGTTTGCCATGAGCAAATAAGAAGGGGAAGCAATCTCCACAGATTAAATGTGGACCTTACAGCCTGACAAAGAGAGGGCACAGCAGTTCTTGCCACCAGGACTACAAGCAGGAATGCTTTTATGCAGGAACTCTTGGCTTGCAGATGGTCCCACCAGGCCACTGGGCTCCAACACACCAGCTCTGTATGAAGCCAAAAACTGGCCTTCAATTACCTTACCAAGGACACTGCCCTGCTGACAAGTAAAACCACTCCCAAAGGTTTCAGGATGGCATCACATGACTGCATAGAATAACCTAGAAATATTATTTATTACTCAGAGGTCACCAACCAGTCCAGAAGATGTGAGGTCAATATGCTGCACGGATACTGGTTTCCCACGGTGCAGGCAAGAGCTTTCATGCAAATCTCATGTCAGTGGCAAGGAAAAAATGGGCATTTAACTTCTTTCTTGTAGCCATTTTAGGCAAACAGATGGAAGAGTTTTTCAAGGCATTCTCTAAGCCAAAAATCTGTGAGTTTTAGTTACAACCATATCCTTGGCATCAGTTAAACCTACCAGCAATGAATTTGTTTGCTTCAGGGCAAGCACTACACATTGCCTAAAGCAAGAGATTTAAATTTTAATTTTAAAAAAATATTAATTAAAAAAATCCTGTATCTTCTGCAAGACAGAGCAGCCTAAAGGAATAAATGCAGAATGACAGGAACAACCAGGAGCTTATCCTCCTTTATGCCTTGCCATGTGCCTTGTTCAAACCAGCTCATTGCTTCTGGCCTCTTACTTATTAAGAAAGGGGATGTTACTTGCTTTCAAGAACTTGGAATAGCCAATAGACCAGTATTCCACCAGGTTTCACAGATGGGAGATTCCAAAAAAGATCTTCCATATGTGCACAGCTTCCATCAGATCTAGTCCACACTACAGTACAAGTGCAGCTGATGCATCTGCCAAATTACATTATTTTCTAATCACCTTCTATACTTGAAGACACCAAGTTTAAAGTAATCAGGTTCTTTATGATGCTTAACCAAGGAGGACAGGTCAGATCCATAATCTGTCACATGATCCAAGACCATACTCACCAGTGTTCTCTTCCATTCCTCTTGTACACCAGTGTCTGGGGTAATTCCTACAAAAACAGGAAACAAAGTCAACACAAATGAAAATTCCAAGTGTGAACGAAGCTCAGATTTAGTTTCATTTCTCTATCAGCACTGCTCAGCCTACACAAAACCACTGTGGAGGGAACCTAGAGCAGAAATCCTGTCCCAAAGTAGGAAGAGTGTGACATTGTCACCCCTCTTTGAAGATATCAGAAGCTTCTAATCACACACACGCTGTGATGGAAAGAAAAGAGTGCCTTAATTACAAAGCAGCAATATTTGTTCCCAGGGAAAACATTCCACATCTGCCTCTTCAGGAAGGGATGTGCCTGCTGTAAAAGGGAACAGCCTACTGCTTATCTAGCAAAGGCAGCACAGCATGTGTACAGGAAGTATTTCAGATGTCACACAGTATCAAGGCACTTCTGAACATACTGGGGGGGGAGTGGGAAGAAGACAAAGAAAAAGGAACCAGGATTTTAGTAGAAAAGCCAGTTTTTCTCTGGAGAAAGTTCTGAAATGAGGTGCCAGGGGAACTAAGTTTGGGGAAATCATGATGTGTCTTGATTGTGACAGATTCCATAGCACAGTAAAAACAGGCTCAGTATTTTAGAAAAAAGGGAGGTTCTTTCCTCAAACGCTTGCAGTTCAAACTTAGACAACCCTAACTGGACATGTCAGCAGGAACAGCATAAGGTGACTGGGGAAGAACTACAAAATAAGGTTGGTTCCAGTGCCGAGGAGTCAAAGTCAGCCTTCATCCATAGCCCACTTCAGCCTAAACTTTTCCCCATGAAGCCCAGGCCAGCTCATCACCTTTGCTCCCAGCAGCAAAGCACAGTTTGGTGGCTTTAGTTTAACGTGAGATCAGCTGGTCATCTTCATGTGACAGCCTGCTGACTCTGCAGCACGTGCTCAGCTTGTTCAAGAGCACTGGAGCATCCCAGGGCTGCAGTGTCAGCGGAGACAACCACAACACACCATCCATGGGAGCCCTGCAAGTGAGGCTTTTCAGCTTTGCTTTGCTCAGCTGTGTGGGGAAAATGCTTCTTTGGATCAGAAAACCACGCTCCAGGCTACCTCTCTGCTGCAGCTCCAATTCTATGGCAGTTATGTTCTTGGAATGGGGTGGGATGACGACAACAACACACCTCAACAGAGGCATTAAACCCTCAAAACCTAATTCCTGATCACTGCTTTGAACAGCTTAGAAAAGAGAACAAGTATCTGTACAGGCTTCTGGGCAGCAAATGATTGGATCAAGAACATCAGAAGGTTTTGATTTCAGAGGCAGACGGCCCCAAGTCGCAGAGGAAACACCCTTAGAATCCCTACAGCCTAATCCATTAACACAAAATACAGCTTTCATAAGCATTTGGATGCATAGTTTGGTGCATCCACGTGCTGCATCAAGGTCACCATTTGCAAGAACTGGAATGAATGAACTGAGAATCATTTAGGCTGGAAAAGCCTTCTGAGATGATTGACTGCAACCGTTAATCCAGCACTGCCAAGACAACCACTAACCCATGTCCCCAAGTACCACATCCACACGTTTTTGAACACTTCTAGGAATGGTGACTAACACTGCTCTGAGCAGCCTGTGCCACAGCTTGACAACCCTTTCAGTGAAGAATTTTTTCCATCCTAAAACTCCCTGGCACAATTTGAGGCTGTTACCTCTTGTCCTATCCCTTACTCCCTAGGAGCAGAGCCTGACCCTCATCTGGCTCCAACCTCCTGTCAGGGAATGCTCCCCCCCACTGAAGGCAGAAGAGCCACCATCCCTGCCTGCCCTTTCAGCAAGCCCTTCTGGGAAAGGAAGCTGAAGGGAAGGTGAAACAGCCACCTCAAAGTCTACTTGAACCCCAGCACAGACGACAACAGTGCTCCCACTCCCCCAGAGCCACCAGGGAGTTGGGTTTAATTTGCTTTTCAAGGGCATTCCTGCACAGGCTGCGCTGAGCTCTGCCTACTACAAGGGGCACATTTGTGCCTGGAATACTAATCCTGAGAGCCCGTCACTGCTGGACACCCACTGCACACCAGAGACATCTGTCACTGCCTGAGGCACAGCTGGAACCACCTCAGTCTGGGCTGGGAGGATCTTTCTGAGCAGAACACTAAACCCACAAGATCTGGTTATTAACAAAACAAGCATAAAAGTCACACTGGGGAAAAAAAAAGTAATGCCAGAGCAGAGGAAGAAGGAGCAAAGTCCACACTCCTGCAGCATTGCCACAGGCTGGAAAGGCAGGAATGCACAGCTCTGCCTGCACTAAGGAACAGGCAATTCACACCGAAGAAATGGATTAAGCAGTGCACATCCTGCTGCCAGCGTTGGCCAGGACTGGCTAATTGGAAAGCTGTATTTTAGAATGGGTGGTTTGAGATAACCCACCCCACGGAATAAAAATTTTATTTTATCCAGTACTGTCACACGTTTCCCAGATACCTAATCCTGAGAAAGCTTGGATTTTTCATTTCCTCTAGCATGGCATGCCACAGCTCTCTGAATATTCATGTCCTCTGAGTACTCCCACATTCCCTGGGCCTGACAGCTGTGTGAAATTCCTGCGTTTCCGAGAGCCCTGTCATTGCTCAGCTCAGCAACTTTGCTGCTCTGGCCATCACAGCAGCAGAGCCACGGTCTTTGTCTGCCTCGAGATTTCACACACTTTACAGCTCTTTCCCCAGCTCTTTGTTCCACTCTAAGAATATATTCCTGTTCCATTGACCCGGCTCTGAACTCCCAGCAGAAAGGTGATGGCTTTTTTCCAGCTAGGCAGCTAATCCACACACAATAGAAAACTGCTTCGAAGCCATGCTGGAGTGTTTTCCACCCTACTTCTTCAGTCTTAACACACTCTCTATGCACAGAGAATGTTGTCTTTCCCAGTGCTGAGAATGTTGTCCTTCCCAGTTCTGCCCATGTCACATCCTCCCACCTCAACACGATCCGGCCCAATTCCAGACTGAGCACCTCCTCCCATGCCTTGCACCAGCACCAACCCAGCTGCTCTGGGAACAGTCAGAGCTGACCCAGGTGTAGACCAAGCATGTCCAGAGGAGTGGGCTGGGAAGGACAGGACCTCGACAGTCCAAACCACCACAAAGCTGCACACCAAGGTGCTGCTGTTTGTTCCAGCCTTGGACATACCACATCCATGAACTTTACTGATCGCCCCTTTACAGCTTCCCCCTTTCCTCACGGTCTCATTTCCAGCAGTCCTTACCCAGACCTCTGGAACATTAAGCATTCTGCTTCCTTCAGAATGAAGGTCATTAGCTGGACCACTCTGTCCTTGCTGCTCATCTCCTCTAGCAACAGCTTCCTTCAAAAGACTACAGCATGCTTCCAGAAGTCCAGCTAAAATCTAAGCCAATGTTGGTTGTTTTTCCCAACTCAACTAGAAAACTGACAACTTTTCCAAGCAGAAGTGGCACATTACTTCGCCACAGTGGCTGCCAAAAGGTTTGCCTTAGGCATGGAAAGGCAGTTTCCATGCTGGCTCAGCTCTAAATCACCATTCCACAGAGGGACAGGACAGCAGCTGGGCAGCTACTACAGGGCTTTTACTGTAATGAGAGACAAAACCCAAGCCTGTCTTGGGAAAAAAAAGCACGTGGGGGAGAGAAAGGATGTTCTTCTCATGGTTTGGAACTAGACACCAGCTGGAGGGAAAGGGAAGGGTTAACACAACACCCATAGCTTGAGGAACACAGTCCTGCATTAATACAGACTATGACCCATGAAATTAAACAAGGTCACCTGATGACTCCCAGATGATTATTCATTTTGACCTAATATGGTGCTAGTAACAGCCAATAAACAAATATTATATTATTGCTCGTTATGCCACTTCAGCCCTTTGCTTTACACCACTGAAAAAATTACACTACTACAGCAGCACCCAGAAGGCTCCCACTGAGGCAGACAAGAGCCCAGCAAAGGGTTGATGCTGCCCACAGCAGCTCACCAGCATAACAAGAAAAAGCAGGCACCAAGAATACGGCCAGATGGGAGATAGAAGCCAGGCACAGAGCAGCCTCCTCTTCATCACAAAGAGAACATCCTTAGTCTTCCTCCTTGATTTGTCAACCTCCACTCAAACAGTCATCCAAGCCATCAGGATTCTCCCCAGCTGCAAATGTTTCTGAAAGACCGGATTTACAAACCCTTCCCAACTAGCCCAGGGACCTGGCCGCCCAGTCCTTTTTATAAATGCTATTTCAAAAATAAAATCAGCATTTTATTCTCTCATCGATACTTACTCCTTCCAGGAAGACAGATGAGCAGATTTTTGCAAAGCTGAGATAACTCCACCTAATGCCGTGGCTCCTTTGGCCATGAAGCCCCATCACGTCCTCAGTGGGAGGGCTAAAGAAACTCATTTTATCTGCCAGCAGGGAGATTAAGAGCATGGTAAACAATATTAAAATTCTGTTCTACAAAGCAGAATACCTCAACAGCACCAAACTGTTCTCCCAAGGAACAGATTCCAGCACAGGTGCACAACTGGAGTTTAAATATTACAAGGGAAATTCTTAAAAAGCCTAAATAGATCAACCATGCCAAAGGCCCTAGTATAGCTTATAAGCCAAGGTGTAAAGGTGTAATTAACTTCTTGTTGGACAGAATGGTACAAAGCAGAAGAAATGCACAAGCCCCTTTTCAAGTCAGTGGATACCAAGAAGCTCATATATTTTTCTGACTTTGTTTAAAAACAAACCAGCTCCACCTAAAAGTCTTGGTTTGCTCATGTTCTTCATTTTTATGGTTTGAACATCACTTGCTGCTTTCTGCAAATTGCTGGAACTACAAATGCTGGTTTCAAAATCCTCTGAGCAGCCTCGGCTGATCCAGTTTGTTCTGTGCTAATCACACACTGAGCAGTGGAGAGGTCAGTTGGAGGGAAATCAGAATATTCCTCCTCAATAAAGCCACACAGATTAAACCCAGTTGTTCTGCAGCCTAATCTGGCAACATGGCAATTAACAGGGTGCACCACTAATGAACAGCCCGGCAGTTTCCCTCTCTTTCCAAGGATCCCAACACTACAAGCATTTTTGCACTTGTTGAGAAGCAGTGGCTTTGAGCAGGAACACAGCAGCTGGTTAGCACAAGGAAAAGGTTTTGTGGAAGAAAAGGAAAAATCAGACAATAGTATAACAACTTCATGTGCAATTTAAATAGAAAATTGGAATAATCAGTATTGAAAAGCTCAATACAGTTGGTTTTATAGTCAATGAAACCAGTGGCTTTTTGTCACAGATTTAACATTTGATAAGTGGCTACCCATGCAAACAGCAAATGTTTTCCAGCAGCTCAGCAGCTGCCTGTGGGTGGCACAGTAATATAAGGTTACCAGAGAGGAACTGGAAAGGGAAGGGAGCTGCATCTTCTGGGGCTGTGCCACAGGAAAGGTGAGTGGCTTTTTCCAACGTTTGGGCCAAAGTAAACCTCAAAACCAGTCAGACATGCTGTGCAGAGCACTGGAGTGGGACTCCAGACCCTGCATCATTACTGCTCTGCCACAGACCAGCAAAGAATCTCTGAGGCTGGAAAAGATCTCCAGGATCACTAAGTCCAACTTGTGACCAATCACCATCTTGTCAACCAGACCAGAGCACCTTGAGCACCTCCAGACATGATGAACACTGGACACTGGACAAGGCCCTTGGTTTATCTATGCCTCAGTTTCCCCCATCTTCAAGATGGGATGAACTTCTTTTGTAAAGTAATTCAAAAGCAAATTAAAACTTGCAATACTCCATTTCCTAGAAACTTTCACCTTATGTAGACCTCCACAGACCAAATGAGCTTGTTTGGATATATCCAAGCAAACCTCTCCTCCTGGACCCACTGTTACAGAGAGCAGCTGAGGACTGTGGGTTGCATGGATCATCTGGGCTGTATAATATATATATATATATAATATATAATAATCTGTGTCAGTTCTGTAGCACACCCCCCAAAACAACACTGTTACTTATTTACCTTTGGCTTCTGGAGTAAAATTTAAGCCACCTCTGCCTTCATTTTGTGGTTTCCATTTTCATCAAACTTTGAATAAAAACTAAGCAGCTGAGTACTCATTCAGTGCTATGGTCATGCCCCTGTAATTATGACTCGAGAGACAATTTCATTTGCAACCACTATTTCCTCCCTTAAATGAGACCACGTTTAGTCTTGGCCACTGCAGAGCCCGTTTGAAAAGTGTTTCTTTTCACCTCCATTTAAGAAGTGCAAGGAATGAGCTTAACCAAAGCACTAAACCAAAGCACCAAAGCACTGAAATAAATTTGTTAGAAGGCTCACCTGAACTCCCAAAAATGCTACAGCAGAAGAGCTGAATTTCAATCCTGCCATAAGGGTCTTTCCCAAAGCACCCTGAATGTCCAACTGCCTCCTGGGTTAAACAGGGTTTGTGCAATCATATCAAACTCCATACCTTCCCTGCTCCATGTTCCAGCACATAAACCAGGCACCCCTAACCAAATTCTACACTCAAAGGCAATGCAACATTCCCACTTGAAAAAATGTGAGATACAGGAAACCTGTGCTGTGTAGGTATCATTATGAACTTAGAGAGTCAACGCTTTTTAACTGGGAATAGCTCAGCTATTTGAAATTAAGAGTCTCTCTGAATGGACACTCTGGAATTACATCACTGAATCTATAGGAGCATTAAATTCCACCTTTTGAGGCAGGTTTCTCCAAGCAGTTCAGGCAGCCTGAAATTCACTTGTAGCCTTATTTTTTTCTTTCATAGACTCACTAGCATAATTTCTAATTATTTCTGATTGAGATATCAAATTTCTACTAAAGAGAAACTCAGGCCTGCAATAAAAATGGTATTGAGGAATAGTTATTTTGTTGTAAAAAGGAACTGAAGCTTGACCCAATGTGACCCAGCTTTGCCCAGTAAGGAGTGATGCTTGTAGCAATCTGAAGGATTGAGAGGTGTCCTTCCCCACTGACATAACTCCAAGTTTGATGGGTGATGCCACTCATTTGAAGGCCACAGAGTGTATTTATCAGCCAGCCTTGGGGTTTGCCTATAAATGGAGATTTACTGACTGCATCTGAGGAATACTTCAATTCACAAAGAGATGCCCACAAAACACAGGGTTTAGATACACAATATGTATTCCAGAGCACAGGAACTGTGAAACACCCCCAGATCAAACACAAACTGTAGCAGCTTTCAGAGGGACTTCAGCCCACAGGTTTGCACCCTCCCATCCCAACAGCCAGGAACTCTGCCAACTCTCAGGAATTTAATTCATTGCAAATTTATTTGCTGGAACCTGTATCTACACCTCTCTGCAGCCTCTCCTGTTTTTCTGGATGGATCAGGGAAAGGCAGTCCATGAACTCAGACCCCTCAGCCATAACACAATCCTACTGCCATTCCAGTTTCAGCAGCCAGAGGGTCTGTGGTCATGTCCCTGTAATTATGACTTGATAAACAATTTCATTTGAAACCATCACTGAGACTGGTTTCAACTGCCCTCCCCATCACTACACTTCCTTTCAGGTATTAACTATCCTGCTGCAGAGTCAGCTTTGAGTAGCTTTTACCACAGAAGTAACTACTGAAGTCTCTAATTGCTTTATTTCCAGCAAAGAGAGCCCACCACAAAGAACCAAAGCACCACAACTTTCTCGATGTCTCGCGAAATTATAACTTTGTAGTGTATTTGGGATAAAAGTCAGCTTTTTATTAGGAAAAAGCAACCTGGTCTAATGGAAGGTGTCCCTGCCCACAGCAGGGGGATTGAAACTAGATGGTCTTTAAGGTTCCTTCTACCTCAGACCATACTGTCTTTCTGTGATCTGTGTGAACCAATGGGGAAAAGAAAAAAAAAAAAAAGGCTTCCCACAAAAATTCACAGGCCTGAAAGCCCCCAGTAGCAAACTCCCCCCGGTCTCATGGAGCTTAGCACAGCCCTTCCACAGCTGCAACATCACAGTTCTTTCAGGTTAGTCTGACATGAAAACTANAACTTCATGTGCAATTTAAATAGAAAATTGGAATAATCAGTATTGAAAAGCTCAATACAGTTGGTTTTATAGTCAATGAAACCAGTGGCTTTTTGTCACAGATTTAACATTTGATAAGTGGCTACCCATGCAAACAGCAAATGTTTTCCAGCAGCTCAGCAGCTGCCTGTGGGTGGCACAGTAATATAAGGTTACCAGAGAGGAACTGGAAAGGGAAGGGAGCTGCATCTTCTGGGGCTGTGCCACAGGAAAGGTGAGTGGCTTTTTCCAACGTTTGGGCCAAAGTAAACCTCAAAACCAGTCAGACATGCTGTGCAGAGCACTGGAGTGGGACTCCAGACCCTGCATCATTACTGCTCTGCCACAGACCAGCAAAGAATCTCTGAGGCTGGAAAAGATCTCCAGGATCACTAAGTCCAACTTGTGACCAATCACCATCTTGTCAACCAGACCAGAGCACCTTGAGCACCTCCAGACATGATGAACACTGGACACTGGACAAGGCCCTTGGTTTATCTATGCCTCAGTTTCCCCCATCTTCAAGATGGGATGAACTTCTTTTGTAAAGTAATTCAAAAGCAAATTAAAACTTGCAATACTCCATTTCCTAGAAACTTTCACCTTATGTAGACCTCCACAGACCAAATGAGCTTGTTTGGATATATCCAAGCAAACCTCTCCTCCTGGACCCACTGTTACAGAGAGCAGCTGAGGACTGTGGGTTGCATGGATCATCTGGGCTGTATAATATATATATATATATAATATATAATAATCTGTGTCAGTTCTGTAGCACACCCCCCAAAACAACACTGTTACTTATTTACCTTTGGCTTCTGGAGTAAAATTTAAGCCACCTCTGCCTTCATTTTGTGGTTTCCATTTTCATCAAACTTTGAATAAAAACTAAGCAGCTGAGTACTCATTCAGTGCTATGGTCATGCCCCTGTAATTATGACTCGAGAGACAATTTCATTTGCAACCACTATTTCCTCCCTTAAATGAGACCACGTTTAGTCTTGGCCACTGCAGAGCCCGTTTGAAAAGTGTTTCTTTTCACCTCCATTTAAGAAGTGCAAGGAATGAGCTTAACCAAAGCACTAAACCAAAGCACCAAAGCACTGAAATAAATTTGTTAGAAGGCTCACCTGAACTCCCAAAAATGCTACAGCAGAAGAGCTGAATTTCAATCCTGCCATAAGGGTCTTTCCCAAAGCACCCTGAATGTCCAACTGCCTCCTGGGTTAAACAGGGTTTGTGCAATCATATCAAACTCCATACCTTCCCTGCTCCATGTTCCAGCACATAAACCAGGCACCCCTAACCAAATTCTACACTCAAAGGCAATGCAACATTCCCACTTGAAAAAATGTGAGATACAGGAAACCTGTGCTGTGTAGGTATCATTATGAACTTAGAGAGTCAACGCTTTTTAACTGGGAATAGCTCAGCTATTTGAAATTAAGAGTCTCTCTGAATGGACACTCTGGAATTACATCACTGAATCTATAGGAGCATTAAATTCCACCTTTTGAGGCAGGTTTCTCCAAGCAGTTCAGGCAGCCTGAAATTCACTTGTAGCCTTATTTTTTTCTTTCATAGACTCACTAGCATAATTTCTAATTATTTCTGATTGAGATATCAAATTTCTACTAAAGAGAAACTCAGGCCTGCAATAAAAATGGTATTGAGGAATAGTTATTTTGTTGTAAAAAGGAACTGAAGCTTGACCCAATGTGACCCAGCTTTGCCCAGTAAGGAGTGATGCTTGTAGCAATCTGAAGGATTGAGAGGTGTCCTTCCCCACTGACATAACTCCAAGTTTGATGGGTGATGCCACTCATTTGAAGGCCACAGAGTGTATTTATCAGCCAGCCTTGGGGTTTGCCTATAAATGGAGATTTACTGACTGCATCTGAGGAATACTTCAATTCACAAAGAGATGCCCACAAAACACAGGGTTTAGATACACAATATGTATTCCAGAGCACAGGAACTGTGAAACACCCCCAGATCAAACACAAACTGTAGCAGCTTTCAGAGGGACTTCAGCCCACAGGTTTGCACCCTCCCATCCCAACAGCCAGGAACTCTGCCAACTCTCAGGAATTTAATTCATTGCAAATTTATTTGCTGGAACCTGTATCTACACCTCTCTGCAGCCTCTCCTGTTTTTCTGGATGGATCAGGGAAAGGCAGTCCATGAACTCAGACCCCTCAGCCATAACACAATCCTACTGCCATTCCAGTTTCAGCAGCCAGAGGGTCTGTGGTCATGTCCCTGTAATTATGACTTGATAAACAATTTCATTTGAAACCATCACTGAGACTGGTTTCAACTGCCCTCCCCATCACTACACTTCCTTTCAGGTATTAACTATCCTGCTGCAGAGTCAGCTTTGAGTAGCTTTTACCACAGAAGTAACTACTGAAGTCTCTAATTGCTTTATTTCCAGCAAAGAGAGCCCACCACAAAGAACCAAAGCACCACAACTTTCTCGATGTCTCGCGAAATTATAACTTTGTAGTGTATTTGGGATAAAAGTCAGCTTTTTATTAGGAAAAAGCAACCTGGTCTAATGGAAGGTGTCCCTGCCCACAGCAGGGGGATTGAAACTAGATGGTCTTTAAGGTTCCTTCTACCTCAGACCATACTGTCTTTCTGTGATCTGTGTGAACCAATGGGGAAAAGAAAAAAAAAAAAAAGGCTTCCCACAAAAATTCACAGGCCTGAAAGCCCCCAGTAGCAAACTCCCCCCGGTCTCATGGAGCTTAGCACAGCCCTTCCACAGCTGCAACATCACAGTTCTTTCAGGTTAGTCTGACATGAAAACTAAACTGGTGAAACAGCTCAACCTGAACATTTCCTCTAGGAAGCAATTCCAGGGCAGGCACCAGTGAGGTGATGGCAGGCACAGCACCTGCACTAGAACCCCAAAATACCCCCATGCAGAAGGCAGTGAAAGCTGTGGTTCCACAGGTTCGGCCTTCCCTCCTCTCCACTGCCACCAGAGATCTCATGGAGCAGCTGACCCCAGCCAAAACTACTCTGGTGAAGAAGCAGCTGGTTTGAATCCAGTTCAGTTCCTCAATTTGTTTGTCACATGGGCCACAACCAGTTGTTGGAGAATAAGGGAAGGGAGGGAACACACAGGACCTGCTGGGCAGCTACAGCACTTTGGGATGTTTACACAGCTGCAGCCCCACACAGGGCTGCAGTGTCTGTCCTCACAGCCAAGGGCTGGGACTGAGCTCGGGAGTCAGGCTTCTCAAACAGGCTTGAAAAATCTGATGTGAATCACAGATCCTGCACACTCCTCTGTCCCTTTTCCCATTGCAAACACCATAGGGAAGGTGTAACCCTTATCTCTCCAGGCAGCTTTGAGCCAGGTTGATCACCAGGCTATGAGTGCCTATCCTGCATTACCTCAGAGCACCTGTGACAAACCAAGATTGTTTACTCATATTTACAAGATTATTTGAGTTCTCTGCTACAAAACTATTCTTAAACTCCTCCAATACATCTGGAAGCAAAAACCTAAAGCACCAACTGATACCAAAGCACCGGGATTTGTCAGCCCTAGGTTTTGAAATAAGCAGGACCTCGATGATCATAACCCAAGGGCAGGCACTACCCAGGAATTCCAGTTTAACCAGTTCCACACTTTCTACCTCTCATTCCTCCCACTTTCTTGGAACAACAGACAGCAACAAAACCCTGCCCCAATCTATACCGAATAAACAGTTCATTGTGATGAAAAGCCACCTGCTCCCCCCACACAGTTAAAAGCATTTCCAAATTCCAGCTCTCTCTCAGCCAGCACAGATGGACACACCAGGCACACAGACCCCCGCTTTGCTTCCAGCACAGCCTTTGTGCTGCTGATACACAAAGTCTGATGGCAGAGGCTTGCCCCCACCAGAGTTGTTTTGTTAAGGGATCATGACATAAACCAGCAATCCTCCAGCCACAAAAACAGCTCAGACTCACTCCTAGCCCAATTAAATTGCAATCTGCTAAAACACACAGGCACTCTCTGGCTTTTGGGCACCACCTCCCTCCGCTGGCAGATCACATCCTGAGATCTGACTAATGCATCACCTGCCCCACATGTCCCCAGATGATTAAATTTAACATGCAACAGCTCAGTCATCACCAGAGATTTTCACTTTCTTGCACACCCTACTTCCATCCAGGGTCATGCTGCAGGAAGGAAATAACTCCTTGGCAAAGGAAGTGATAGCCTCGAGAGCAGGCAATAAAACACTAAAATGGAGCCTGAATTCTGCCTTCCTCATTCGTGCCAGACCTGCCCTGTAATCCCTCAAGTGTGGTGGCATTTAGGATAGCTGGGGATTTGCAGCAGGAACAGGGCTGTTCTAGGCAAATGGAGGCCTGGCCACCAGAGACTGCTGAATACTCACTCAGATGCTGCTGCCTTTGCCCAGACAAAATCAGTGCAAGAGGCTGTTCCTGCAGTGCAGGAGCTCCACAAGCACCAGACCCCGATATCTCCTCCCCTGCTGCCCCACCTGCGGTTCCTGCGCTATTCAGCGAGTCTGGCCAGCTGCAGAAGGCTTCCACCAGGAACTAGCTATCCAGGCACACATTCCTGCCCTGGTTAATCATTGCTCCCTCAGACCTAAGGCAGACCTGGTGTCCCACAGCTCCTTGCCCCTGAAGGAGCTATGGGCTGGCACAGCCCTGCTATCCACACTGCACTGGTGTCCCTCTCTCCTTCTTGGCACCTCAAGCACTGAGCACAGTGATCACATTGCCCAAGGCCAATTCTCCCATCCCCTCAAGTGTATGGGAATCTCTATCCACAAGATTCATTCATCCTATCAGAACAGCTCAGGAACAGCTTCTGTCATCTTTTGCCTTTCAGCTTAGCTTTCTTTGGAGACAAATGCTAATATCCTTTAAAAAAAAAAATCTAAATTTGATCCAAAACCAGACTCATCACTGGTATGAATCACACAGCATTATTAATCCTCCTGCCCATCAAAACAGAAATGTCTCACCTTGCAAAACAACTGTAATGGTTGCTCAGGCTCACAGAAATCTGTCCCATCTGTTAAAAATCTAGGTGCACTGAATGAGACTATTTGACAGGCACTCTGCTGAAAGGCAGCAAACATTTCACCCCACAATGGCTACTTCAAACAGGTAGCTCAGCTAGGTTCCTATCAGCCAGCACAAACACAGCCTCCCAAGAAAGAATTCTTTTTGAAGACAGAGCTTGTAGGGACACTAAATTCCAGGATCAAGCCTGCAACTGTGAGAAAGCTTCACAAAATCAAGCTTGGAAGAGCTCACACTCCAAACTGCTACAATCAAGAGCAGGGAACAGTGTTCCTGCCTTCCATATTAACAGCAGTGGCAAATAAAGCAGGACCTCCACTTTACCTGCACATCGTCTGCCTAACAGGCAAAGCTTCTCTGATTTCCAACTCCAAGGGACACCCATGATAAAACAGGAGCTATTCACTGTGGAGGAGGAGACAAAAATAGCACGCACAGAGCTGAGCAGTGCTGGCAGTGGCATCCACCACCCCAGCTCCCCATGCACTGCATTCTCAAATGCTGCAGTTGGAACAGCAGGTTAACCTCATATATGATTCACCTCCGGGACATGGGCAAAAGTCAGCCTGCTGCTGCTGACCCCACATAGAGGAAGTTAAACACAACAATTTTCAGTCAACATCTCCGACAGACTCTTGCCAATGGACACGTTCCACTCCTGTTTAATGGAGATACAAATCTATTCGCAACAGATTCCTATTTCAACTGCAAAAGTTGTCACAAACAAGTGACATGCCACATCAGAAACAGAATTTTGGATGAGGAAGCTTTATTTGCTTTTAAAAGAGGGCAAGGATGATCAATGCAGTCAAACATTAAACTGTCACACTTCCCCAAAAGCAACCATAACACCAGCTTCAGACAAGATTTTGTTGAAGCCAAACTCATCAGCAGCACTGTCAGCCATCAAAGAGGACTCTCATCCTCTGAGGGAGCCACCAGCTAGTGCCCTTCTCCAGGATCAACGTTCTGCTCCAAGTTCAAGAATGCGACATATTTTACAGAACCCCAGAGCAAGGCGATGTGTGGCTCTAAATCCACACAAAATCAGCACCCACCACGTTATCTTGAGGATGCAAATCAAACCCCTTGCTGCTGGCACTAAAAATGAAAGTTGCTTCCTGCAGCCAAGTCACCTTGGAAATAGCGAAGAATTTGAGCTTTCAGTACAACAGGACTAAACCACAGTCGTAAAGAGTGTCCCAGAAACTTATGAGCCAATAGATAGTATCAAACCTGGAGGGAAGGGTTTGTGGAGAACACAGGAAGACTCAAGTCTACAATCACAGGTTCAATTATCTTAAATTATAAGCAAAAGGTACTAAGATAAACATTCACATCAACATAAGGAATCCTGCTCTGCACTTAGTCAGCAGGGCAGCCACACGTGACAGGACAAAGCAATGCTTATGCCATAATATCAAAAATGGTAATACTATTAAAATGAAAGAACTCTTTTAGTACTCATTACATGCATCAGAAAGAGAGAACAGCCTTCAATATTATCCCCATGAAAGGACCTGGCTCAGCAGAAGACAGGAATGAATCGGCCACAACATTCACGCGAAGCCGCAATGGACTAAGAGCAAACTCCACCCGTTCGTTATAAAGATTTCACTGCCATAGAAACTATGATTAAACACACAGAGCCATGTAGCAGCCACCTGAAATGGAGGCATGCAAGCACAGCAGCACCCCGACATTTCAGCCATCACTGGCCCCTCAAAACTGGCATTATGCAGAAAAACAGCTCCATCCAGACAGCTCCCACTAAGATTTCATCTTTCTTACCTTTCGGGCTGGCTGTTTTAGAGGCTCTCTTGTTTTGGCAGTGCTTAAAGCTGCACATGCCCCTTACAGGAACAGCAAACAGGCTCCAAATCCATTTTGCCACAACTGGATAAAGCACCTAAAACCAAAGCCCTGATGCCTCTGGACCAGCTGTGCCCCTGCACTGCAATTCCAATCAAGCACACAGAAAAGCAGGAGGTAGATGGCAGGGCTTACCAGCAGTTCCTCAGCCTAGTCTCTGAACAAAGTGGATTTAAAAGAGGTTTAATTTTCCCAGAGGCTAATGCTCTCAAATCTAAATAAATCCTCCAAAAGAAGAGATTATCTATAAATTTACTAGTTAGAAATGTTAATGTATCCAGTGCTTATGCAAGGACTGCTGCTCTCCATGAAAGAGTACCACCTATACAATTCCATATTAAAGGAGAAATGGATTTCTGGTAGTTTCTCCCCCACCTCCCTTTCTATGCTGAAATGTAGCACAGCAGCTTTATAAATCCCACTTCCCAAGAGCAGCAGAAATTTACTGCAGAATCAAGGCAAACTTTTTTCTATTTCACTGAAAAAGCTCTCAAAAATCCTCCTTTGCAAAAGAACTTAATACAAAAAGCAAGATCACAGACAGAAAAGCCCAGTGTGAAGTATTTAAATAAAGATAAATACTAGAAAAGTATTTAAATAAAAAAATTGAAGAGTTAAAACTTCAAATTACACATTCACAAAATACAGGACAAGGTGGAAATCAAGAAACAATTCCTTAAACACAGCTGATGCTGGACTTACCCAACATACCTGCTACTCAAATACTTCCTCCTGTTATTCATTTTCCATTTACTAAAGGGCCCACCTACACACCATACAGCACGGAGCAGGACAGGACTAGACCAGTAGAACCTGGCTGCTAAGTATGGCCCTTAAGGCTCAGATGAATTAATTTGTCCCTCTAGCTATAAACAGGAGGATGACTACATCCTCACTAACCACAGGTAATTCTGGAGAGGAGAGACAGAAGGATGAAACAAGGGAAAAGTGACTTGCCTGACATCAGACACCACAGCAGCAAGACAGCTGGGAGCTAAATCAGACCTCCTGTCCACATGAGCATTCTTATTTTCCCTGGACTCACAAGTAGAGAGAACACAGTCATTAAAACACAGATTGAAGGCTTCATTTGGAGGCTAGAAGCAGATGTGGAATAATACTGATTAGTGTAATCACTAGTGTCACATTGATTTGGGGGATCCAGCAGCCTCACAACAATCCTCCATCCCACTTCCCCAGCCTGATGTGCTCACACAGGTTTTTGCAGGTGACCAGACACATTCAGGACAGCTTGCACAGCCAGCTTAATAAATTCAACCTGAAAATTCCCCCCTTTCTTTCCTCCAGATGCATTTTGTGTATCCCTCAGAGAAACTGGATACTTAACAATCCCAAATAATGGCCTTGCTGGCTGAGGGACAGAAGAATCCAGCCTGACCTCGGGTATCAGCAGCTGAGCAGTCCCTCCATGAACAAAATTTTCCAGTCCAGGAAAGTTCTTCCTTGCAAACCATTTATTCTCATAGTCAGGAAAAAAATCCTGTATTTATAACACAAGTGAAACAGAAAAATAATAGCAAACCCCCACTTTTTATGTTAGGTTCCAGGTAAGAGTTTTCCTCAAGTTTCCCTTGCTGCTCTGGCAGTGCTGGCCCTCTATTACCTGCCTTTACCTTGATCTGAACAGGTACAGAAAAGCTAGGTGGCCTGAAGTCATCACGAACTCCAGAACTGCTGGAAACAGTCCCAACAGAGAACTGGACACAGTCATCTGAAAATTTCACCCAGAGGCAGATAATTCTTTAAGAAGGTGCAGTTGAGCTAGGAGAAATCCCATTTACAGACACCTGCAATCACAGCACTTCTGTTCATAACTGTGGGTCTCTTAAAAACTGATTTGGAAGTACAAGATGAAAAATACTATAACCTTGCTCCCCTCTGGTCCTGATCCACAAGCAGGAGGAACAGGATACAGAACAAGTCAGGAGCAGGATATAAGCACTAATTTAACTCTCAGCACAAGGTAAATGAAGCTTCTGTGACCCTACAAGGAACATGCCACTTCTCACCTGCTCCTAATCAAAAATATAAGTGAAGAAGACTGCTTCTAATTGTTTGTTCTTCTCTGGCATCACATAAACATCCTTTACAAGGGAGCAAATCTGGTAGGAGTTGGACTCCATGACCTTGATAGGTCCCTTCAAACTCAGCATATTCCATGATTCTGTAACAGCTCTTTTCCTGCTTTTCCTGTTTCCCACATAGCTGTAAATTACACCTGGTTTGCAACAGATATTAAACTTACTATTGCCAAAAATAAAACCCCAAATTTACTAGCACAAATTTGACAGCTTATCACTATTTCAGTAATTATCCTCCTCCTTCTTAGTCCCAGCTGATAAAGATAACCTCATGAGCACAAGGCCATCCATCCAGGCACACAGAGCAGATGAGATGTGCATCCATCCAGACTTCAGCTGTCAACACTGCAGCAGAACAGCTTTAAAAATGCATTACCACCGAACCTGAGGCAGCCAGCAAAGACCAGCTCAGATCCTCCTGACCTTGCTTCTGTCCCTGCACAAAGATACTTAAGTGTCCCCTGCACTGGGATCCAAAGGCTGGTGGGCATTAGCTGTACCTGCAAACCTGCTTCCTGTGGATCTTGGCACTGCAGCAAACCAGCAAAAACTTTTAGACAGCTCTGGAGAGGAGAGGAATCGATAACACACCACCAGCAGCACTTTTGTGCATCTGCAAGGGAGCTCTTGCCAACACAGAAATAACATTGAGCAAAGCCCCCTCCCAGCAGGCACAGTGAGAACAGCCAATCCCCCGAGCTACAGCAGCAAATTCAGTTGGTGTCAGACATCCCTGATATAATTTTGAGTAGGTCAGAAGGATTAGTTAAAAGAATACCAACCTTCAAAGGCACGTGACTACAGCCAAAGTCCCCTGAAAACTGGCACAGTGACATTCTTTGTTCAAAGCTCAAATACTCTGAAGACAGCAACCTCTGGCTTTTTCCCCCATCCATAAACACCTCTGGAAGCTTCACCTCCATGAGCACAGCCTGAGACACAGCTTGTGATCCCAACCTCAAGGCCACATCCAGCAATAACCTCTTTTCTTGCTAAGTCATCCTCTGCAACACCAAGAGGTCCGAGCATGGCCTCCCACTAAACACTGCAGACACCAAACAAGTCAGTGCCTCCCAAACTTTGATCCAAGTTTACAAAGCAAGGTTTTTCTGTACAAAAAGGGCCAAATTTTTCTTGCTTGCACCCTTAAAAGCTAAGGGAGAGAACTGAGGAGAGAAAAGCACATTAAGTGAGGTTCACCCTTCCCACAGACAAGTGTGAGGTGTTGAAGGAAGCCCATATGGAGCAGCCAACAGTTTAAATCGATGGTGGGGATTAATTAGACAACAAAGTCTATGGCAACACAGCTCTAATTAAGGGGTTAACTTTGGGGGGCTTGGTTAACTAAAGGAAAAAACCTTTAGGTACTGGCAGCCAAGAGATTCCTGCTCTTAGCAGCAGTTTTCTGGAGCTGACAGTGAAAAGGTGCAAACCCTCAGGTCTAACAGCACTAAACTTCACCGAAGGCCAATGATCTTACCTGGAAGTGTTTCAAAAGGCACCAATGCACAGAAGAAACGCCAGGCTTGCACAAATCGACCTCATCAGTATGCACCTTGCTCTGCCCCATGACACTCAGCAGCTGTGGTTAATTAGTCCTTGGTAATGAATTGCCCATCACAACTGCTAAACTTCCCCATGCAGCTGGTAGGTGAGCGATTCCTAACTGTGCTTTGGAATCAGTATGCCAAAAGCACAAACACAAAAGAATAAAGTTAACAATCTGTTTACCCCCTCCCCCAAAGCTGCTACCACCCAAAGGCTCAGGGAAAAGAAATAATAAATCTATTTCCAGGGCTCAGCAGAGAGAAACCATTTGGACTGCTCTCAATTTTCATATCTTTGCCACCAGTGCTTCATGTTATTTCTCTCAACTCATTCAAGTTAGGAGACGAAGCCTGTTCTTTTGGCTAATAGCATGTAAAGCCTCTCTCTGGAGATAATTAGTCTTCCCTCCCCCATCCCATCCTCAGCAGAAAGAGCAAAGAGTCACCAATAAACAAAGAAATTCAGGCAGTGACAACCAGGGTACAGCTGGGACCAAAGCTGCCTCTCACCTCCCTATCTCAGCACAGCTGAGAATCAAAAAACAAGTGACACCACAAGCAAAAGAATGAACACCACAAGAATTTCAGATTAAGGGCTTTGCCATTTTGAAATCAGGAAAACAGCAATTCCTCATCTACAAGGAACAAAATACCAATGTGTCATAGCTAGATGTTCTGCCTGGTCACCTTCCAACCCTTACAGATCGTCCTGAGTCATTCAAAATCAGCAGATAAGAGCAAGAATGGGGAAATCTGCAGCCTTTTACCTCTGAATCCAGGCCTGTCACCCAGCCATTGGCAAATCACAGCAACCTCCACACCTCAGCTGAGAGACAGGGCAGAGGAAAAATTCAGGACAGCCACATTTGGGAAAGCACCTCTGCTGAAGATTGACAAAATTCTGTATATCCCTATTCCAACTCCTCCCATGGAATCCACCCTTGGATTCAGGGGCACAGTTTGGAAGGAGTTAAACCTCAGCCAAGGGGATGAGCAGCCCTGCTGGCTGCTGCATTCCTTGCCTAACCATGACCCCACTGCACAGGCCAGGACTGGGAACAGTTATCACCACGGCACTGACACGTCAGCAAGAGCGACTAATTAACTGATAAAAATAGATCTCTGAAAGGGCTTTTCTCCCCTTGATACAAAGCTGAGGCCCAACGCTGCTGCAGTGGCACATCCATTAGTTTTCCACAAGCTCCAAACTTGCCAGCAAAAAATAAACACATTCTCACACTCAGAAAAATAAACCCACATGGCACTTGTATGCAGAAAATCACTGCTAAAGAGAATTAGAGAACTGATGATGAACGACCCAGAGCATCTCCACCCCTACCTTAATGGATGCAGGAGCAAGATGACATCTTTGCCCTCAACAGCCCTATCTGCCTCCCTGCAGCCTAAGTTCTGGTTTTGCCTGGAAAATGACCTGTCTTGAGGTAATCCAAATGATCCCAAGGATATCTGCAGCTTTCTTCACTCATGGTATCACTGAGGCCAGTCAGAAAAACCCAGTTTCGTTTTAAGCCCCCCCAGACACACCCCCACACACACACAGGTTTTGTACAGCTTGTAACTGAATATTCCTCACCAGCTAATAAACCTGCAGGAACCGCAGTCTCAGTGATTTTTAATACATATAATACTCCAACACATGCCAAACACAATGAAATTTGATCAAAATAGAAGCCATTTGTTTAAATACAAATGATTTGGCTCTCAAAAATGTCATCAAATTAAACTGGAAATCAAATTAACCAGTTACTGAATGAAGTGAAGGCTGGATAATCACAGATCACAGCAGCATGAAAACAAGGATGCCATCACATTCTGCTTGTTTGTGGCACTGCCCCACGCTCCCAACAGGACCCTCACTCCATCTCCCAGTACCTGAGTACGCTCCGTGCCTCAGACACAGCTCATTTCTTGGTAATCCTGAAAGAAAATGTTCCTCGCAAAAGCATTCTGATACATTATCAGATAACAGAGTATCACCTGTGAAAGGACACACTGACACATTTGAAACCACCTGGACTCGGGACAGAACAGCGCAGTCATTCCCAGCGCTGTGGGCAAGAACAGGTTTAAACCTACTCTGAATGAGAAGGGGTTTTCTTGCCATCACTGTGCAGATCTTCAGTTAGTGTAACTGTGTCAGCCTTGTCCCTCACAATCGGCCTCACACTGGCTCTATTTTGCCCTTTTCTGCAGTCTTCAAAAAACGGAATTTAAACCATGTAAGTTTATGAATTTAGGTGTTGTCTACTCATAAAAGCAATCTGGATTCCTTTAAAAGGTCTGTTTGAAGAGCATCAGGCGTTCCTGAGGAAATCACAGCAGGGAGAGCAATCTAATTCCACTCCCTTGCATCTTCTGTAGCACATCCAACAACTCAGCTGAGCATCCTTTACCCACCAAGAGTGGGCTACAGAAACTTCATCAATCCCCTTCCCTGATTCTGCCCAGGACTTGCTTTTGAAAAACAGGAACATCATGAAACTTCAAGTTTAACACTCACTCCTGTACAATTCACGGTTTCTTTAAGCAATAAAGACACAAATACAAGGAGAAAGGTCCTGGAAATCTCACGCCAGCCTTCCAATACTTGAAGGAAGATTATAAAAAGAAGGAGAGTGACTTTTTATACAGGCAGAAAGTGAAAGGACAAGTGGAACAGTTTTAAACTCAACAAGGAGATTTAGATGGATACTGGGAAGAAATCCTTCCCTGTGAGGGTGGGGAGGCCCTGGCACAGGGTGCTCAGAGAAGCTCTGACTGCCCCTGGATCCCTGGAAGTGTCCAAGGCCAGGCTGGACAGGGCTTGGAGTAACCTGGGACAGTGGAAGGTGTCCCTGTCCATGGCAGGGGTGATACAAGAACAGCTTTCCAACCCTTCCAACCCAAGCCATTCTGGGATTCTTTGACTCCCACTTTTCTTTCTACACTTGCGGNCGACCCAGAGCATCTCCACCCCTACCTTAATGGATGCAGGAGCAAGATGACATCTTTGCCCTCAACAGCCCTATCTGCCTCCCTGCAGCCTAAGTTCTGGTTTTGCCTGGAAAATGACCTGTCTTGAGGTAATCCAAATGATCCCAAGGATATCTGCAGCTTTCTTCACTCATGGTATCACTGAGGCCAGTCAGAAAAACCCAGTTTCGTTTTAAGCCCCCCCAGACACACCCCCACACACACACAGGTTTTGTACAGCTTGTAACTGAATATTCCTCACCAGCTAATAAACCTGCAGGAACCGCAGTCTCAGTGATTTTTAATACATATAATACTCCAACACATGCCAAACACAATGAAATTTGATCAAAATAGAAGCCATTTGTTTAAATACAAATGATTTGGCTCTCAAAAATGTCATCAAATTAAACTGGAAATCAAATTAACCAGTTACTGAATGAAGTGAAGGCTGGATAATCACAGATCACAGCAGCATGAAAACAAGGATGCCATCACATTCTGCTTGTTTGTGGCACTGCCCCACGCTCCCAACAGGACCCTCACTCCATCTCCCAGTACCTGAGTACGCTCCGTGCCTCAGACACAGCTCATTTCTTGGTAATCCTGAAAGAAAATGTTCCTCGCAAAAGCATTCTGATACATTATCAGATAACAGAGTATCACCTGTGAAAGGACACACTGACACATTTGAAACCACCTGGACTCGGGACAGAACAGCGCAGTCATTCCCAGCGCTGTGGGCAAGAACAGGTTTAAACCTACTCTGAATGAGAAGGGGTTTTCTTGCCATCACTGTGCAGATCTTCAGTTAGTGTAACTGTGTCAGCCTTGTCCCTCACAATCGGCCTCACACTGGCTCTATTTTGCCCTTTTCTGCAGTCTTCAAAAAACGGAATTTAAACCATGTAAGTTTATGAATTTAGGTGTTGTCTACTCATAAAAGCAATCTGGATTCCTTTAAAAGGTCTGTTTGAAGAGCATCAGGCGTTCCTGAGGAAATCACAGCAGGGAGAGCAATCTAATTCCACTCCCTTGCATCTTCTGTAGCACATCCAACAACTCAGCTGAGCATCCTTTACCCACCAAGAGTGGGCTACAGAAACTTCATCAATCCCCTTCCCTGATTCTGCCCAGGACTTGCTTTTGAAAAACAGGAACATCATGAAACTTCAAGTTTAACACTCACTCCTGTACAATTCACGGTTTCTTTAAGCAATAAAGACACAAATACAAGGAGAAAGGTCCTGGAAATCTCACGCCAGCCTTCCAATACTTGAAGGAAGATTATAAAAAGAAGGAGAGTGACTTTTTATACAGGCAGAAAGTGAAAGGACAAGTGGAACAGTTTTAAACTCAACAAGGAGATTTAGATGGATACTGGGAAGAAATCCTTCCCTGTGAGGGTGGGGAGGCCCTGGCACAGGGTGCTCAGAGAAGCTCTGACTGCCCCTGGATCCCTGGAAGTGTCCAAGGCCAGGCTGGACAGGGCTTGGAGTAACCTGGGACAGTGGAAGGTGTCCCTGTCCATGGCAGGGGTGATACAAGAACAGCTTTCCAACCCTTCCAACCCAAGCCATTCTGGGATTCTTTGACTCCCACTTTTCTTTCTACACTTGCGGAAGCAACATTTAAACATCCTAAAGCTTAAGGAACTTTATAGTTAATTTCAGCCTCAGCTGAGCACCTTCTCACATAATTTTCTTTTTTGCAGTATTTCAGCCCCAGAGAAGGGCACCAAGCCCTCACCTACCTCCACCTGGACAAACAGAACCCAGTGCAAGGCACAGAGGTAAATAATTCATCTGCGTGCAAACAGAGGGAAAGAACAATTAAGCCAGAAAGCACAGCGGGGACGTTTCAAATTTCAGTCAACATTAAGGCAGGAGAGATCAAACAAAGAAATACCACGGGGCTGCCTCAGAGAGAACTTCGGGGAAGCTGGAGAAACTCACGGCAAGGCACAGGAGGGCAGCAGGGACGAAAACCCGGCTTTTACTGCGCTCCCAGCCCGCGCCGCTCAGGGTTTCCGAATTGTCCTTCGGAGGACAGCAGCGAACAGGGACGGGAACACCGCTTGTTGCGTTTGAACCCGGTGTTCGTGGCGTGTTTGACCCGCGAGCCGGTTC
>VZRX01007349.1:0-32525 GCA_013398075.1 Notiomystis cincta | reverse complement strand
CGGGGCAGGGCCGGCAGCGCCCGGGGCAGGGCCGGCACCGAGTGCTCCCTCACCGTCTGCCCCAGGGCCGCTCACCTCCAGTTCAGCTGCTGCCAGCAGAGCCGTGCGCTGGGGGAGGCCTGTGGATTCCCGTAACTCAGCCTACCTGTTTGGGGTTTAGTTGCAACTGTTTCCATTAAACCTGGTAAATATATTCCAGGTTAATGAACGCTTGAGCTGTAGTATGTCTTGATGTGCGTTCTGGGGGTACGTGTATTCTTTTGCTAAAAATTTGTAAATATACTGTTAGTCTTACTTTTGGGATTCAGTCATTATGCTGCATTTCTGCTTGGAAAAAATGCATTTGAATGAAACATGGCCCCTGTGAGGAGAGGCACTTGCTGCTGGGTGAGCACCTGAGCTGAGTGCTGGCACACGGAGGGCTGGGTATGGGGTTCAAAATCCTTGAATAGTGTGGAGGAGCACTCAGGTGCAGTAGAGCTCTTTCAGGTATGTTTGTCTTGTTAATTCTCAAGTAAGACCTTTTATTTAGTAGTCAATTTCTTCAGGTCTCTTCAGGCTAAAGATTTTTATGTGTGACTTTCAAAACCTTTTTGTTTTTTGAAGTATGTTGAGTGCTTCTGAAACAGTTTTTGCTTTTTCTTTATTGTATATTTAGTTTTAAATAGACTTTCTAATTGTTTTAAGTTAGCAAAATTTTGAGTTGCTTTCCAAGGGCTATGTGTATCTGCACAGGTGGATCAGGCTTGCAGAGAGCAGGAGTGCTCTGGAGCTGAACTAAATACATTGCTTAGTTTTGACTTCGGGCAAAATCCTGACAGACAGTAGACATTACTTCAGCCTAAACATTAGCAACCTGCTCTGAGTGTGGTGTGGGACATGAGCTTGTTCTGTTCCCAAACAATATAGCAGGAGATAAAGGCAGGGGAGCAAAGCAGTATGAACTGAGTTATAAACTTAGTTGCATGCTTGTCTCTTGTGAAAGTAAAGAATAATTTGTTTAGGGAAAAATTGTGTGATAGAAAGGATTTCTTTAATATTTTCTTAATCCTTAGAATTCTTTGCTTTAGTAAAATTAACTACACACTATGCAAGACTGAGGATTTGGAGTAGAATAGAACAAGTCATTGTCCTTGTTCTGTTTCTGTCTGCTCAAAATCCTTCATGGTCCCTCTTCTCTAGATTCTCCAAACCTTGTCTTTATTATATTTCCTATCAGGTTAAACCACAGCTGCCATGGTAGTGCAGTTGAAAGACAGAAAAGAGAGCCTTCATTAATAATGTTCAAACTGAACTGATTCATTTAGATTAAAATAACAGTGAAGGTGGAATGACTTGTGTTTTTACTTTTACTTCATTTTCCAGCTTAAAAGGCTGCTCCTTGGGAATCAGGGAAATCCCTCTGGCAATGTGCTGAAACAGTTAAAAGCAAATTGTATGTATTTTGTTCAGCCCAACAGTCTGGAAGTTTAGAAGATAAGTACTTCTCAGGATGAATGAACTGTGAAATGTATTAGAGATGAAGGTTTTGATGAGAAGTTACATAAAAAAACTACCCAGCTGTCCATTTAAAAATATACCACAATGTTAATTCCTGCAGAGAAGTCTTGTTTTTTGAATATCAGACCATTGTACTGAATACATTTTTAAAAAATATTTTAATGGCTGTTGACATATGGACCTTCCCCTCCAACTGTGTAGGGGAAAATAATCTATTCTTGAGTTTTCCGTGCTGCAGATATAATAACCCTTGAATATTATAAGCCAAATGCCTTTCCAGGGTGATCCAAGGTTTTGGCTCCTAGATGATTGGTCTGAGCTGAGGAAGGATTTCCTGCAGATGGCATTGCAAACACTGCAGCAGAGTTGTCACCAAGCAGACTTATTTCTTGGTTCCTCGGAGCGTGATAAATGCTCTTTATTGTCCAGAGATGAATGTAATATCATTTTTCTAGCCAAGGTGCATGACACAGACACTGTAGGTAGATGGACCATGTGTGTTTGCATGAGTCTGAAAAGCATTTGTTCTAGGAAGTGTGTGAAATAAGTTAAAGCAGGAAATGAGTTGAAATTCTAGTAAGCTTTATGCAAACATAACCAAAAATGGTTCTCTTGAAGCATTGAGAGACACTGATAAAAGTTCACCTGACCATCCTGAACAAAGGTCACAAAATATAAGTTGTCAACTCTAATACCTTTCATAAGCCTAGTGCCATTTAGGTATAATAGAAAATGAAGTAATTCAGCTTTCACAAACATACAGTAGAACTCCTCTGAGTGTACTGTGGTCCATGTGTTGTCAGGAATCCTTAAAAAAATATAAACAAAAAGGAAATAAATTAAAAGAAATAAACTCCAAGACAAGTGATGCAAATGGAAACATTATTCACCTCGACTGGGGTTATTAAGCTTTTTATCTCAATTCATGAGTTTTCTCACTTTTATTCTTCCAATTCTCTTCCCTATCCCACTGAGGGAGAGCAAGGGAGCAGCTTGATGGGGCTGAACTGCTGGCTGAGTTAAGCCACAACAGCAGATAACTGCCAGCTTGATCAATTCCAAACTTAGCATTTTTACTTTTGTAATGCAGAGCACCTCTCAAAGCACACTTAGCATATGGGGAAAGCAGTACCTGTAATTTTATAGTGTGGCTTGTAGTTGAGCTGGGAAATGCTCTGTATGCATCAATGCTTGTTACATGTTGTCCAGGAGGACACAGGAAACTCATGCTTGTGGTCTTCACCTGGCAGAAGTGCTTCTGTCTGGAAGAGCAGTTTCCTTGGTGCCTGTCTCTGCACTTTGTTCCCGAGGGCTCTGGTGGATGTGTGTGCACAGAGCCCTGCTCACTGCTGCTGGGTGTTCCTTGATGCTTATGCCATGGGAACTGCTGGCTTCTGCTCCTGCAGCAAGTAACCAAAAGACCCTGCGGTGCAGGAATGTAGTGTCAGAAAAGTTGTGAAGGAAAACACAGGTTTTGGGGAAGGAAAATGCCCAAACCCCATCAAGATTCTGTGGAGAGTAGAAGGGGATTGATTTCAGTGATGTGACAGCTGTCTTAAAATCTGTCCTATATTTGCCTTAATGATTTAGAAAACATGAATTTATATTTTTTTTATGAAATGGCTTTATCTGATTGAAAGTAGCAAAACCCCTTTTACATAGAATGTACCAAATTGCTTGGTGACAGCAGGTATAAAAATCTCACAGGAGAAACATAAGAGCAGGGATAGTGCAGGTAGCAGCTGTGGCTGGAGATGCAGCACAGATGTGCTCTTTATGCCTGCTCTGAGCATAAATGAAAGACTTTTAATCTCTACAGCTTTTACCTCTGTTTTTTCTTAGCAGTTTCCTCAAAAGATGCAATTTTCTTTGTTTAATGTACATTTTATACAAACTTGATTAGAAGGCAAATCAAACCTTGTTCTGCTGGAGCAGTGGATGGAAACATTCCAAAATCCCAATTCATCTGTTGTCAGAAGTAGCAAAGAACCTAATTTCTCATTTCAATACCATCAAATAATTCAGCATTCAAATTAATCATAGACCTCAGGAAAATCAATACAATTATGCACAAAATAAAGCATGGCTTCTGTTCAAATGAGCCTGCTCATTTCTACTGTATTCTGATTCAGCAAATCTTCATTATGCAATTAGCCTGTCCAGGAAGGTTGCTCACAGAAATGCTTTGATGGCAAAAGTGCAGTATCTGTGTCCTCAGAGATGGACTAGTGTTCTTGCTTGATTTTTCTTTCATGATGCAGATAACAAAGAACTGTGAAAGGGTCGTGTAGGTAAAGAACTGAAGCATCTAAAAATAAAGAAGCAATTAAGTTCATGTCTGCATGTCCAGGAGGTGCAACTGACAGCTGAGATCTGCAGAGAGAAAGAGCAAGTTCCTGTTCCATCTGTTTGGAGCTGGAGCTATGGAATTTTACCCATAAAACCCCAGGTGTAGGTCAGCTTGGTGAGATAAAGGGTCAGAGAAGAGATTACTCGAACTGTGGCTCCAGCATTTCATTATAGATGCTGGGACCATGTAACTAGTGCTTAGTAGAGGAAAGCTTTTAATTATACTCCTGTCTTCACATCTGCTGACTATTACAGCATCTTGTCTCATTTGGAGGTTTGTGTCTTTCTTGTGGCAAACTGAAGTCCATTCTCATTTAGTGAAGGTTTTAGCAATAGTTCTGTACAGTGTGAAGATCAGTCCAAGAGTAACAAAGTGTTCAGCTTAGATAAGTGGTTGTCAGAACTGATGTTTGTTTGAGCTGTTTGAGGACAAAAGTGACTTGTCTAGTGTTGCTTGTGAGGTGAGCAGGCAAACTAGGAGCAAAATTCATATCTAATATCTACATATCTGGATCAGTTTTTCTTTTTCATTTTGTCTCTCATTTGTTTTTCCTTCAGCAAAATCCAAATGAAACCTTTTCAACCTGATCCTATTAAGAAATCCAATTAGTGCTACAGCTTGCAGGGCATTATTATCATGTTGACTTTTAATCATGCTACTGTGAGAGTGTTTTTCCTGAGCCCTGAGTGTTACAGAATAATTAACTTGAACATGCTGGGGCAGAAAACTTTTCTTAAAAAAGAAACAAACTTCCAATTACTGTGTATTTACTAGCAGCTTATAACATGTGATAAGAAAAAAAGATAAGTGAGCTATCCAGACTGGACAGGTGAGCTTAACCTTGACTTATTTGTAGCAGTCCTCCATGAGTGGAACAGATTGTCTTGTGTAAGAAAGTGCAAGTTGAATAATAAAATTAACTGAAGGACTCCAGAATTGAGCCTCCTTTGTAAAAGGATTGACCACAGCTTTCAGGGATCTCTGAAGGCTTGCATAATTGCTTCTTACAGCTGTGTGTTAGTTATGAAATGCTTTCTTTTTAATTAAGCCATCATTTGTCTAGTAAATACCACTTTTACTTGGTTTTTAATTGGGAAAAAAACCCTAATGCTGTGCATTGCTGAGCATTCAGAGGATAATAAGTGAATAATAAACAACTGTACAAGCAGAATGTCAAGCCTTGTGAGTTCCTTCATTAGTGCCTTCCCCAGACCTCACTCTGACACTTGGGTTTTGCCCATGCTGTAGTTGTCATGGCTGCAAGGCATGCTAACACTGCTGGAATGAGATAAGTAAGCAAAATTTTAATCTAAAGTCCCCTGTAAAATAGGAGTTGAGAGGAATAGAATGAACTGGGGAGGTGGGGGAACAGGGGAAAAGGTCTGGAAAAGTCCTTTCTTCAAGAGTGAACCTGCCCTGCAGAGCCTGAGCAATGAGAGGGCTGTCCTGGCCATGCTGCCTCTGCTCTGGCTGTGACAGTGAGGGAGGAGCTGCCTTGCAGAAAAGAGATTTTCACTTTTGAACATTTTAAGTATACATTTTGTCCCACAATTGTTTCTTTTTGTAAGACAGTAGATGCTATACCCTTTTTAAGGGATAGAGAATAGAATTAATATATTGAATCACCAGAAACTGGGAATGGATTGCCTTAGATTGATGGACTCATCAGACAGAATCAGGGGCTACCAGGAGCCTGTGCTTGTCTCTCAACAGAAGCAAAAGAACACAAAGCCACTTTTGCCCTTACAATTCACTTCCCCCACCCAAACTGCCTGGATTTAGCCACAAATTTTAGCTGTTCTTGGTGCTACAAATTCATTGACCAGCAAAATTTGTTGCTGTGAAGTACTAATTTTCTTTGACTTTGTTTCATTATTTTTGCTGCCCTTTTCAATGAAGGGGTCTCTTCCCAGCCTCAAACCCCTGCTCTGGGCTTTTGCTGTAGGTAATGGAAAGTTGGTGGCAGGTTTTTTTTAGTTAGCTGAAGGAGTACCATGCCAATTTTCCCAAAATTGTTGTCATTACATAATTATATAAACTGTGTAGCTCTTCTGCTATTTTTTTAAGTTTGGTTCACTTACTGAATTACTACAGTGACACTTAAACTGGTCTAAGCCAAGGCCTTTTTATTTAATACTATTAGATGTCTTTAAACCAAAGTATATGTAGATAAATTCAGTATAGAACAGTAAACAAGTTCTTTGGAGTCGTGAGTTATGAGAGTGTTTGAGAGATTTACACTAATTTTTGTTTTTAAATGAGACATGGAAAATTGATAAATATAAAGAAATCAAGCTATTTGACTCCAACTTGTTTGGAATTATTTATGTATGCTTCCCATACCACTTCATCAATCTGTCTAATGAAACAGAAGGCAGAACCACTTGATTTCAAAAAACCTCCATGAACTTTCCAGAATGTTTGAGAGCCTAAATAATGAGTGTCACTGTGCAAGGTAACTCACTGGGTGTTGAAGTCAGTAGGAGGTTGCTTGTGGACTCCAGCACATTTTAGATCCAGCACTGGAACAGGTTGATCTGAAAGGCTGTGGTGTCTCTGTTGAAATAGCCCAAGCCTGACTCTAAACTACCCTGGTGTAATTAAGCCAGCTCTGAACAGTGCTTTCTGTCATCCTCCTAACATCGACTGGTCTGTGGTATTGTGTAAGAAAAAAAAGACATTAATGTCTGAATCCTATACTAGAAGAATGAGGAGATGAAATTGCAAAATTAAATATTTAAAAGAAGAAAGATCTTAAAGTGAATGTTAAACTTTTCTTGGAATAAATCAGGCTTTTCTGACATAGTCTGATGAAATAAGAAGTGTAAGGATGACTTCATGATTTTTCTAGCAGGGGTTAAAGGCGATTTACAAACTTGTGTTATTCTGTGTGCTGCCTGTCATGGGAAATGAGATTTGCCCTCTCTGCATGGGATTAGTTTCCACTGGGCACGTACTAGAGGTAGACATTCTGGTTTTGACTGTCTTCTTTCATGATAGATTAAATGTTGGCTCTCTCATTACCAGATAACAACTTGGATTTACCATCTGTGAAATAAGACAGTCTTACTCCAGTTGTCACTGACTGGGGGAGCTCTTCTCTGTCTGCTTTCACAGCTGGATGTAATGCATGTTCTTGCTGATAATATCAGCAGAGAGATCAAGCACAGAAATATCCTGGCTCAGACTTCGCCAGGTAGTGAGGTTCTTTGCAAAACTTACCAGTGCCATCTTCAACAACATGGAAGGTTTATGTTCAATGCTCTAAAACCTGTAAAGTCACACACAAGGTCTGGTTTATGATCCCCTCTTAGTTCCTACCCAAGATCTGAAAAACCGAAATACATTGTATCTAAATGCCAATACCTGCCTCCCACAGAGGGAAAGCTGTATGTTCCAGCTTGTATCCAAAATGAAAGAACTGCTTGTGATCCAGTGGTAGCTTGATTAGTGTAGGAAAGGACAGACAATTAGTCTTGCAGTAGTGAGTTGTCAGATTTTCTCTTTTAGGACAGTGGAAGAACTGTGTTGTTTGGTGGTCCCTTAGAGCCCTGAAGTTTGCTGTGGTTTCCTTCTCAGTGTCATGTTACAAGAGCCTACATACACAGCAGATACCTCCAAATGCCCTAGAAAATGTGGTTCTTCATTATTTCCTTCCCTAGCCAATGTTTAGTTATGATTTAAATTGTTAATGTAATCATTAATTTCAAATTAATTTGAATTTTCAAATGCATATGAAACTTTCTAAAGTGTATCCAGTCACTTTGAATTAGTCTTCAAAATCCAGTTGTGATTCCAGCTTCAGATGACCTTGGTGCCCTTTCTTTCACGCTCATTTTCCATATTTTTCTGCACTCATCTCTTGGCATGCAGTGAGCAGCCCAGCTGAGCAGGATGCATTTACTTCTGTTTGCCTCCCAGTATGTTGTTAGTGACACTGCTTTCTGCATGAAATGTTACCTAGCAGGAAAATGGAAGTATTTTCTGCCATTTATAGTGCTGGCACACAGTGTCCTGATAACCCACAAAACTAAGATAGAAATTGAAAAACCAGGAGCAAGATGGAGTTAGGCCATCATGTGAATCTGTGCAANTGCTGGCACACAGTGTCCTGATAACCCACAAAACTAAGATAGAAATTGAAAAACCAGGAGCAAGATGGAGTTAGGCCATCATGTGAATCTGTGCAAGGACTGTTGTTCTGAAATGTTGTTTCATTCAGTTAAGATGATACAGAGGCTGCCAAATGCAAACTGACTGCCAAGGATGGATTTTCACAGCCAGGTACTTGGAAATAATCTTTTTGAGGCACATGTAACGCCCAGGCTCCACTGGGTTCAGGTGTCCTCCAGGTGCCATCCTTAGCTCTGCCCTGTCAGCCTCAGAGAAGGGGAAGGATAAGTCTTGGCACACAGAAATCAAGAACCTTTTTGTTCTGGATTAGGCTTCTGTGGGCATAGAGGCTCTCACACGATGGTGTTTGCGGTAGGTCTCTCACTTCTGGGCCTTCTGCCTTCAGTTGCAAACTCCCAACATTTATTCCCAGTGCACAGTGCCTAAAAGCTTTCCCTTCTTATAGAAGGTGGTGCCTGTGCTCTCCCAGAGATGTGAGGGGAAAGGGTGTTAATGTGCTGTTGAAAATGCCCTGCACAGGAGCCAGCTGTCAGCCATGCAGCCTTCCTCCCCAGCTTTGTATAGCTCCAGTTTATTATTCGTGGGAGAAAAAGCCTAAATTCAAATATTTTTCCTGGTTTGCCTCCTAGTGAGCCTGGGTTTATTTCCTCTCACATGAAGGTATGCATAAAAAGTCTGCACATCTGCACTGGATTGTGGACAGGTTTAGGGTATTTAGACAATCTTTTAAACCACCTGATTTCTACACAAGCAAAACTGTGTTTCCTGAATCACTGGAATTATTTTATTTTTAAGGTTCCCTGTCCTTCTCTCTGTCATGTCATGCACAAATTAGTCCTTCAGAGAGTGATTTAAAAACAGTGACTGTGACAAGAAGGTACAATGTGAAATGATGGTACTTTTGTTTTCAGTTAATATGAAACTTGAGATCTTTCATTACTAATAAAGCTTCAGGTTTCTGTTCTTTGAAGCAGACAAATGTCTAGTCATGTGTAATTACTGAGAAGAGCTCCTTGGCTGGATCCATTAACTTTCCCTCCTCTTTTGTTGTTTGTTTTTTTCCCCCTCTCCTTTTTCTCATATCTTGGCCTGAAGACAGTAAAATATATGTATCTGAATGAAGGTTATTAAATCTGCTGTGCTGAGCTTTTCAGCTACAGCTATTTTATTCTCTGTCTACATAGAACTTTAAAAAATTCTCTGTGCAAAAGAAGTATTACTTTCCAAATACATGTTAATTAATTGTCCATTGGTATTGATGCTGGACATAATTAATGAAAAATTCTTACAAAAGTGCCTGCCCTTGAGTGGTCTTCTGGCTAGACCACAAAATACAAACACCTCCTTATTGTTACAGATTGCCTTCTCCATGTCACTTTAAAATTGCTGCTTTCTCCTGAGCAATGAGAAATTATGTATTTAATATTTACTCCCATTTTCCATGGGGACCTTACTCACTAATTCCCTGAGCAGCCTGAGGTTTACTCTCCTTATGTCCAGGGCTGAGGTTTTCCTGGCACTTTGCCTCCTTTCACCAGAGGTTTTATACTTGATGGCTCTGTCCTTGCCTTGGCCAAGACAGCCCCTCTACACGAGATCCTCTCTGTTGACAAGGAGGGCATCCTTCCAAGTCAGCTCCCTTAGGACCTGTTCATTAAAATTGTGTTCCAGGGTTTTTAGGAATCTCCTGGCCCAAACTGTACCAGCTCTGCAATGCTCTCAGTTAATTTCTGGAAAGTAAGTCAGAATGGCTTTGTGGATGTTTGCTTGGGTAAAAGCAAAGGGCCTCAGGAGCTGCCTGTAAGGTTTAATGAGCTGCAGTCTGCTGTGACTTACTCAGGGCTGAGTCCAAGTGTGATCACTGTTCAGCAGAATTTCAAACGGGTTTGTGGCAATTACTCCTTGAAATGAAATCCTTCTGGGAGAAGCTGCTGCTGACCTGTGCTCTGTCTATGCCTGGTGTCACCTGCAGGGGTATTGCTTGTGATGGGTAACTGCAGGTTTAGACAAAAAGTACCTGATGCTGAGCTCTCTCCTCTGCAGAAGTATTTGCATTTAGATAGATGCTTTAGATCCATCTTGGGTTTTGAGCTGCTTATTAAGGCTATTTTTAACTTTTTCTCTGTCTTTGAAATGCATTTTCCCTCAAGGTTGGTTCAGTAAATTGACACATTTCTTGAGACAAAGGCAGGCATCTTTAGGTAGGATTAGGCAAATAAGCAACATAGGTTTGGCTGGCACATGTGGCATGGATAAACTGGCTTTTATCTGATGTTTCTCTTTAGTCTTGATTTATCACTCAGTTTCACTGTTTCTTTCTTTCTTTTGTCTTGTTTTTTTCTCCCTTTGTGTATTCTTCTCTCTTGTGTTCTGAGGCTTTCTAAATTATAAGACTATTTAACAAAGACCAAGGAATAGTGAAGTTTTCAAATCAGTGATTTTGAACAAAAGGCAAATAGACTTTAGTGAATAAGTAATTGAAAACAGTATTAAAAAGTACTGAAATCAGGAAAAAATTAAGGCAAAGGTGTTTATGAACCTGAGCCTGAATAATTTGAACTAAGGGGTTCAGAAAGAAGGCAGAATACCAAACTAAACTCCTTCAAAAACTCAGGAAACCTAAGCTCTGTCCCTGGCTTTCCTTCAGAACTCTGGAAGACATTCTCTTGCTTTCTCTCATTTCCCTTACTAGAGTTTTCTTTGTAAAATATTCCAAAGCTGTAGGTGGAAGTTCTACAGTAGTAGTAGTAATTATCTTCTGTGTGGTATTTACCAAAGATGAATTTCTACCAAAACAATTTGCCCATTTGCTTGCTTTTGCTGCTATTTGCTTATTACACAGGTTGTGTGGACACTTTCTCCCCTTTCTTAATAATTTGCTGAATTTTATTGCCCTGTACAGTTTAAACCTCATTTAAGCAATGTAGTGTACAAACCATGTTATCCAGAACTGGAAAAAATATCTGCAGACATACTACAGAAGTGAAGTTCTCAGGACTTAGTCCCATTTCGTTATAGCTGGGAAATGGAGATCTTTGCTTCTCAGGAAATAATCCAATACTATAAGAAGTCCCTATTGCAGTGCTAGTTCCTAAAACAGCTGGTGAATGTTTCCTTGGTGATCATATAGATGTTGAAACAGATTTTATTACTTGATTTATAAGCAGAAACTGAAGCAAAACCAGCTTATGAGTTTTTTCCTTCTTTAATCCTAAGAAAGAAAGGAGGCAGAGTTGAACTGATAACTTAGAAAAATTTGCTGTGAAAGGGAATTTAACACTCTTTCTCTGTTGGTGGTTTTCAGGCAGAACTGAAGAGCTGCTACTCTTGTGCTCCTTGAATACATCAGGCTTTAATATTTGAGCTAAGACCCAGCAACAGGCAAATAAAAAGGTGTGACTGAAGGGTTCCTGTAGCTGCCTTTTGCCAATTTTTGCCATGTGTTGAGTATGTGCCCTTTTGGTAGAGCAGAGTCTTGGAAGAACATTCTAAGATACCTCCAAATAGTTCATCCTGAATGTTTTGATACACTCTGCACAGAGATTTATGCTGCCAGGCCTTGCCTTGGTCTGGGCCAGTTCATCACTAGTTCAGTATTATGTTCAGACTACTCCTTGAAATCTCCCATCTTCTGTTTAATGGCAGCTGTCTCTGGGCAAACGTGCCAGCAACTGAGTCCTTCCAGCTTTCCTTGACTGTGCAATGTGGGTCAGCTCTGGAGTGTGCTTGACACTGCAGCAGTTGCAGTAGATGTGTCTTGCTGGGTCTTACCTCTCCCATCTTTTTCTGCAATTAGAATTAGCTGGAAGGCAAAGGCTGGGAGGAAGAGTTAATGAAATGAGAACATGCAACTTCTTAATGAATTAAATCTAAGATAATTGGTTAAATACAGAAAATTGTTAATTCCCCATTACTGGAACTACCTTCCCCTGATGGCATTTTTGGTAACTGATTTCTCTTTTAAAATGGAAATGTTGGTATGTGCCTTTCCTAAGTCACAGCAAACCCACAAGATAATGTACCCAGCAGCTGATGTCTTACTGAGCACCATTAAGTAAAGGGGACCCCAGACTGAGGAGTCTCTGGAATGCAGTGAGCTGAAAATAAATATATTTCCTACCTGTTATAGAGCAGAGCAGAACTGTTTTTCAAGGAACTTGTTTTAGATTTATGCCAATAAGACCTGGGGAAGGGATCTAGTTTTACCCCAGATGACTTCCTGGGAGACAAGTGTCCTTGATGGCATTTGAGGAAATTGTCAGTGAGTTGCTAAGAGAGAGGCTGAAATTCATATGAAGAGGTTGTTAATAATTTGTGACATAGTTATTTTCTAGAGCTAAGGCTTACACTGATACCCACGATTGTTTCATGGCTTCAGTTTGCCCTGCTGTGTATTTCACACTGAACTTTACTCCCTGAGTGCCCCATACTGTAAGTTCCTGGTGTTGAACAGCACTGGTGGGGAGAGCCCTCAGAGGTAGGGTTGCTACCTGCATGGGAAAGGGGAGCAAAGGCAGAGCTCAGGGCAGGCGGGCCCCCAAACACACCAGGGCATTTTGGCGTCTGTGGTTGGCTGTGCTTTCAGCACAGCAGCCAGGTTTCTGAAGGCTTGGGCTCACACACATCTTTTCTCTCTCTTTGTCACTCCCTGCAGCACATCAGGAGCAAGAAAGGGCTGACACAGACCACCTATTAGTTTCTGCTTCACACAAGCAGCAGCAGCATTTGTGTGAGTCACCTAGCAGTAACTGGGGAGTACTGTAAGAGTGGTGACACAGCAACACCTCAGCCAGGCAAGAACGATGGCAAAAGGACAATTCCAGTATCCAAGTGGTGTTGACTTAGATATACCCAAGGGGAAAGTAAAGGTGATATAAATAAATAAATAAATAAAGGTGACCAGCAAAGCAAAACTATTAGGTCTTTTGTGGGTATTCAGGCAGAATACAGGTGTGTGGAAAAGGACTTCCTCCCATCCAGGTCCTCTCTTGCCAGCTTTGTGTGTCTGCAGCCAGCCAGCCCCACCAAGTCACAGTGTGCCTGTGATGCCCTGGTGATGCATTTGTGTGTCTGACACAGAGCATGATGGGTCGATCCTGCTTCACTGCAGCATGGACATGCATGACTCTGCAGTCTTTCCCTCCAGCCCACTAATCAAGAGCTAGATTGGAGAAACTCATGAAGGTCTCATGGTCTCATGAAGGCTCCAGCTCAGTGTTTGCAATTCATTAAGATGCAAGGTGCAGCTTTACTGTCAAGTAGAGCCCCAGGTTAAGATTCATCAGTTTAGCTTTTATTAGCACCAAACAAAAGCTTGTCAGCTTTGTGGCACAGTTAATTCCCCTGTTGCAGTCCTTGGGAGTTATAGCAGAGACCAAAGCAAAGTCTCTTGAGTGTCTGTGCAGTTAACATCACCGTAAACAAGTAATAACCAGAACCCTCAGCTGACACTTGAAGTTTAAAGCTGTTGTATGGCATTTCCAAGTCTATGTGGTGTCTAATGCCCCTCCAAGCACAATTACTGCATAAACTGAACAGAATGTATTGAATAAATATGCCAACTTCACCTTCTCCTTCTGGAGTTATAACAGTGGAATTTTAGTAGATTTGAGATTATGTTAATTGAGAAGGTGCTATTTCATTCTGAACTGACTCTCCTAGCACTCTTTTGTGGTTCAGGAAGATAGATATGTATATATCTTCCACTGGAAAATAATTTATATCCAGGTCGAAAGAAACCTAAGTGTTAATGCTTACTGGGGGTTATATCCTAACAACTATGGGCTGCCTACTTGGTATCCAGGAGAAACACACAGGAATTGGATTTTTGTATGAGTTAGCAGCTTTGCAATCTGTGCAACAAACTAGAAAATTCCTTCCTGTTCACATCAGTTATTTTAGCAGAGTCCATGCCAGTTTGCCCATGTGTGAAATCAAGCATTTTTCCACTTTCCTGTTTTGATGATATTGGAGCTAGCAACTGGAAGAGGATTAGTGCACTTTGTGGAACTGGGTGATTTGAGAGTCTCACAAAGCTTCGCATATTCACAAATATTTTTATGTATCTTTAAAAAATAACCAACCTGTAATCGTGATGTATTGGATTTTCATGATGCCTTAAGGTTCAGATGCATTTTTCTTCTAATCTAAAAGCAAACCCTCTTGTAAGCAGCCCATACAGTTGAAATGGTGAAAGATTGAAGGCAAAAAAACACTAATGGTGCCAGCTGAGCCTCTGTTCCAGTTTGGTTGTAGGCAATAGCCAGTCTGTAAAGGCTGCCTTTGCCAGGGGCTATTACACCAGTGGGATTGGAGGCCAGCAAATACGGTGTTTTCTCAGCATGGTTCATCCAGCTTCCCTTAAGCAAACAAAACCTTCATGTAGTAGCTTGAATGGTTACATTTGCATCATCCAAGTGCTGTTGTTCTCTTAAGAAGCCTAAACTGGCAGAATTATTTCATTATTTGCCACAAAATTTAAAGAATTTTTGCCTGCCTTCATTTCCCAAATGTTAGCCTGCATGCTTTTCTCCTGCAGGGAAGCATCCTTCAATTCTCAAGGCCCAAAGAAAATGGGATCATGCTCAGTAGTTTGTTATTGCATAAAGAATTGTGTGGATATGTGCTATCTTTTTCTCTCTCTAGAAGTAGCAGAGGTATATCTAGAAAAATATCTCTAGAATTCATATCAGTGGTTTTGTTTAAAGTATACCTGGAAGATAATCCTGATGGAAACCCAACTGTATTGCAGTGCATGTTTTCCTGATGACTAGCAAAAGAGTTAATAGTAATTAGTTACTTGCTGCGAAAGTAAATTGCTTAAGGATAGAAAAATCTCAATACAAGAATTCTTCAATGTACTGAAGAGTGTTTCATGTTTTACATTAACTAAACTGTTATCTCCAATACCTCCAGACATAATTTGGCATCACTGCTGCATTTTAGGTGTTTTTTCTTTGCCTGAAAGCACTCTGAACAGAAAAAGTACTGACAAGTGAAATACCTTTTCATTTCATCTAAGTGTATTGCCCTCAAGGCCTGAGCAAGGATGTACTTGAGCAGCAGCAAAGCATGCACTGATGCATCTAAACTGATATGTAGTTTAATAATGGCAATTAAACTTTGCACTTTTTTTCATGAGAATGTAACTTGCAATTAATTAATAAGCTGTAGTTTAATTAAATTGTAGGGAGGGCAGGGAAAGTAGTGTCCCCTGTCATATTCTTTTCCACTACTTAGGATGTGTTCCAATCAGCAAATTGTCAGGAATATTTAAGTAGAGACATATGTTTATTTAAAATTCCATTAATTCTATGGACCATTGTAAAAATATCTAGTTAATTGTGATGGACATATTTGACCAAGTTTTCCTTTAAAAGCTTATCTGCGTAGTTCATTGCAGTGTCCTGGAAAACAGTGATGTTCCTGTGCTTGAACTGAGCAAAATTTAGATTGACTGGGGAGCTGGACTAGTACAATTCCCAATGGGATTTGGCCTTTCATCTCTGTAATTTGCATGCTGTGTATTTGATTTTTAAAATGTTAGATTCTGAGTCTTGTATGCTGAAGGCCTTTGAAGAAATTCACACACCCTCCCTCCGGCTGTACTTCTGATATCATCTTAGCCATGGAAATGGAACTGTGATTCAAGAGGATTGTGGAACACTGAGGGAGTATTCTGCCTGCTCAAGTGTGCACAATACATGCTTGATCATGGAAGATTTTAGATACACACAAGGGGAGATGTGTGAAGGAGGTTTATTATCTGAGGCTGCTGCTCAGCTTTAACATCCTAAGTCTGGGTTCTGTCACTTGCTCTTCATGTGCTTTGTTCCCATGAAAGTCAGCCTACCTGTGTTGTGTCATGAAGCAGAATTTCAGTATTGGTGCCACTGGGGGAGCAATTAAACTGTAATTCATAAATCACGGACAGCCTGGTTAACTCAGAGCTGAGTTAGCTCTGAGTGCAGGTTACATGGAGATGCTGCCATAGTGTAATAGTGGGAGCACTGCTGGCAAAAGCAACGCCAGCCCCCTCTCCAAGTTTTCCTACTCCCTGTGTGTTTAGAACTACAGCATAAGCTTGTTTAGCTTCTGCTCCCTATGTTTCACAAGCTACTTTACCAAGTTTGACTTCAGACACTGGCTTTATAAACTGGCCTTTTTGTTTGTTAAGAGTTTTGCTCCTTGGTACAAATTTCAAAGATTTTTGGGATGGTGTAATTTGAGACTATGGTGTGTCTAAAATAGAGTGGTACTATTTCATAATTCACTCTATGTATCTAAAATATGGTTAGTTTCATGATCTTTGGTCTGCTAGTAGTTGTGGCACTATCTAGTTGTGCCGGTTTGGACACCAATCCAGGAGGAAACAACCCGAAAGGGTGTCTCTCTCCTCTCCCCCGCCAGCCAAGCAAGCAGGTCCCGGTAGCCCCCACCCCTCACGGGTTCGGGAGAAAGAATTTCTCAAACGAGAGTGAAAAAACCCCTGTTTATTCAACAAAACGAGCTCCCCCCTCCCTTCCCAGAGGTGGAGGTCGATGGGTTTCCCCACAGTTCTCTCACGTGTCCCAGGCCCAAGGCCCGAGCCCAGCCGGGCCCCCGCCGGATCGAGGGGTCCCAACCACGAGTCCCAGAGATGGTGAGCTGGTCTCAGATGAAGGAAACGAGCTGCAAACCGTCCAGAAAGGAGCAGAAGCCGCAGAAGCAGATCTCCGTTCCTCTCCAGCCGACAGCTGAAAATAAAAGTTGAGAGCAACCCCCCCCCTCCTCCGCTACCAGCAGAGGGGAAAAAAAGTCTCCAGCCAGGCAAAAGTATGTAAACATTCCAGCTGCAAGGTCAGGCGAGCCGCCGTGAAGAGTCCTCCCGGCTGCAGTCCGAAGGCACAAAAAAAACCTTCCAGCAGGCGATGGGGAATACAAGATTGTCACAGAATCACCCCACGACACTGGTATAATTATGCAAATAATTAATTAAATTAAATCTTTTGAGCTGAGTATAGAACAGGAATACAAATTACAGATGATAAAATAAAAACCTAAGTGCCTCTATGGCATAGATGGTAAAATTAAATGTAGCACACAAAGAAATAGCAGTCTTCAAGTGGAGAGTGTTTTTCAGTTCCTAAGCCTGTTATTACTAAGAAAAATTTATGAGATGATCTTTACTGGGCAATATTTCTTATAGTTCTTATACAAAAATGAGGGCACAGTTTAATATGCCACTGGAATATGAGTTAAAAATTCTCTAAGCAGGGTGATTCTTCAGTTTTCCTCTGATGAAATAAAGAGAAATGGGTAAATAAGGGGGATATCTTGGTTGGAGACCACCAGAGCTGTGATGACTCCATGATTGACCGAAATTACACTTGTTATGGTAGTGCAGCAATGGGAACTGTAATCATACTCCTTAGTACATGCCTTGAATTACCACGGAGACCTTCCATGAGGCAAAGAAATGAGTTGCTAATCACCTACTTGGCACAGGTGTCACCAGCAGAGATGTTTTTTAGGGCACTTGATGTGCTTTTTGTGGTGTTCAAGGGGGCTGCAAACTGCTTGTGAGGGCCAGGCTTCCTGGCATTCCTCTTTCTTGTCCACACTTCTATAAACCTTCTGGACTGCCAAAGCATCTTTTTTTTTTCTTTCTTTCTTTTTTTTTTAGTGTCTTTTCATGACTACTTGGGTTCTGTTGCCAACAAGACTTGACTACTCTGGCAGCTCTTACTCTGGGCAGCATGTTGCAGTGGGTGGTATCTGATTGTCTTCCACCTAACACATCTGTGAGTTTATGAGGTACCTGGAGACTCCAGGAAATTCCCATAGTTCTAGTGAAAACCCCCAATAACCAGCTTTGTATTATCTTACTCTGTCTGATGTCAGAAGATCTGTCAGGGAGGAGGGACTGAGGTAGTAAACCATGTGTCATGCTGGATGGTTTCACTGGATTTATCCCTCAAGAGCTTTTGCTTTACCAGTAAAGTTGGAATAAGCAAAAGGCATGGTCAGAAAAAACATCTTAGCAGTTATCAGTTGGCATGCATTGAAAAGAGAAGATATTTGTTATTTTAGAAACTGTAAATAATAAATGCAGTTATGTCAAGTAACTGGCTATGGCATCAGTTAAGCAAATTTAACTTTGTTTTTAACCCATGATTTGTCCTGCATCAGTTTTCTGTGATGAGAACTTAAAATGTTCTAAGCCTTTGTGAGGGTTAAACCTACCTGTTCATCATCATTCTTGTATACCTAATTTAATTTGGATCCAGATAAACAAAGCCGATAAGAAAACAGTCCAAGCACAGAGGTTCTGCATTATTAATTATCATTTCAAATAAACATGGGAATGAACCTATGACAGTTTGATGTCCATGAGAAATATATAACATGGGTAAAAATCTACCAGTAATGAGAAAATCACTGCAGCCTGAGTTGATGGCGGAGGCTTTGAGATTTGTGCCTCTTAACTGCTTCCAGACCCTGACATTAATCACCAGTGCAAGGGAGGGGTGGTGTCTCCTCTTGCTTGTGGCAGAAATCCAGTCACCAAAAACTGCCCCTGCAAAGCTCACCCATCTCCTGGTTATTTGTGGGGTTTAGCAGCTTCTTTTGGCTGCTCGTTACACATCAGTGATGCGTGTTTGGTGATCAGGTGTACTCACTGCTGAGCACAGGTTCTGGGGAAATTGCTCAGCACAGGCATGTGGGGCTCAGCACAGGCTGGCTGCATGGACTCATGCAGTGGCGTTTTCCCTTTTTGGGAAATGAGCCTCCAGAATAATTGAAGCATCAGGCTTTCTATTTTTGAGCAGTTTCATGTTGTACATAACCCCATCCCAGTCCCTCACAGATCTGTTCTTCCTGTTGCATGCCCTTATACATAGTTTCTTTCTTCAGGCTTGAAATATCCTCTTTTCCTGTTTCTCCTTTTAACTTTTCACCTTCTCTGCCGTACTCCTCTTTTCCTCACAGCATGTGTCCTCCTCAACTTTCATTGCCTGTTCAAAAGTAGGACAATGAGAGACATCCAGCAGCCTTTCCCTGTCTCATCTCCTAGCACAGCTGAGGTTACTGAGTGATTGCTAGCAGTCCATCCAGTCTCAGCAACAGCATGAAAGGACAGCAAGTTTGGTGCTGGAGAACTTCCTTGGGTCCATCCCGAGAGCAGCCATTCCATTTCTCTGTGAGAGTGACGTGATCTCAGAGGAGGCTGCTGGGTTTGCTGCTGTGCTTTGTGTACCTGGGCTCATTCACAAATAAAAGTCTAGAGAAATAGGTGAAAACTAGAAAGAAAAGTGAAATAGAGATTGTCAAGAATATTAACAGTTGGGAGAGGTTTTTATTACTTTTTCATTAATTATATATTGCCTCCATTGCACTTCCAGGCTGTGCATGGAAACTGTGCTTCAGGTTAGTCCTTCAAGATTCCATGGTTTCTTTGTTAGTTGCTGGTCTTCTCATGACCTGGGTGTGTACTGCCAACACTCACCAGCTTTTGCCATCATCATGAGGTCCAGGGTAAAGCCAGATCCTCACTTTGAGGTGTGATGTGCTTGCCTGTGCTGCCAACCCTTCTGGGAAAAGTCAGTAAGGATGGATTAGATTCCTGGAATCTTTCAGAGCTATTCAGGTATGTTGTGAAGTTGATGATGTGGAATGTGCCAACAGGCTCACAGAAGGCTGGCAATCCCTGGCTCGGGACAGTCCTCTGAAAGGGAAAAATACGTGGGGTCCTCCTGCGTCTTTCAGGGGTCCGTGGGTCCTTTGACCCAATAACCACCTGCCACTTTCAGCAGGCAGGGAGATACTGAGAGCACAAAGACAGCAGCACCTGCACATGAACCTGAAGAACTGAACTAGGGGGGAATTTTGAAGGAATTATAGATGGTTTTGCTATGGCAGAAAAATTGATACTATGTCAGGACAAGGGTTTATCTGCCAATTATTTCCCTGTGCTCACACAGCAAGGAAATGGCAGCTGATGAACTGAGCTCTTTATTCCCAGCTCCCTGGGCAGCGCTAATAGAAATCTGAATTTCTCTGTTATCCAAACTAACTGAGGAGATATTTGTGGTTCACCTAAAGTTATACTGAATGTACCTCTACTGACAAAAATAAGTGGTAATTAGCCAGGGCTTTAAAAAAAATTATCCTAGCTGGTAATAATTCCCTGCTGGGAAATACCAGTGTGATATGAAATCCAATTAATTTGTAGGCAGAGGAGTCAGGCTGGAATTGTAGTGGTGCAAATGGGCAGGCACCTGAGCTCATTGGCACTGAATGGCTGTTAGTTCAGCTGGAGATTGTTTGGACTTGCTCTACATCATCAATTACTTAAACACCAAACTTCTAAATTTACTCACTGCTTTTTTTTAAAAAAATTGTAGTCAGTAGTTATCAATAAGTGGTTTTCTCAACACACAATTTGCAGATGACACAAATTCCTTGGGGCTAATGAGATCCAGAGAAATCTGAGAAATAATGAATGGGGCTTAATCACCTGTGGTGAACAGGACAGAGAAATGACTGGTGACCAAGGCAAGCTGATAAAAATCCTTCCATTTAAGCAGTAAATATCATTGCTTGGGACTAGGCAAGTTAAGGTCAGTCATGAGAAAGGGCTAGTTTTCATTTTGGTTTGAATAACTTTAAATCAAAACAGCAACAAAACCCACTAACTTTATGTACACACAAAAGAACTCATTGGATAAATAGGTATGGAATAGCAAGTTCATGTTCCTGATGCTATAGCCACCTGGCATGCTGTGAGTGATCTCATTATGCTACTTCTAAAACAAAACAGAAGTGGAACGGCTTCAGAGATCTGCAGTGGAAATAGATTTATGTTCAGCAGCTGTGTGAGAGACTGTTCAGGACTGCTGAGTGTCAGAAGATTCTGAGCTGTTGTGGTGATCTATGAAATAATGTACTGTACAAGAAGAATCATTCAGATGTTCCTATTTATTCTTTATCATAACACAGTAGCAAAGGAATAGACCATCAAAATTACAAAAGTCTTATATTTAGAATTTTAAACCAGGCAAATCACAGAATACTGCTGGGGTTTTCTTAAAGTTATGTCATGCTGCATTGTTTTAATGCAAAATGAGGAGACAAATCCTCCTCTTCAAAGTGTAAATCTGTTCCAAGAGCTTGGTCACTGGACAAGCTTCTGCTGAGAGGAATATTACTCTCCATTTTGCTTTGATTTTTGCCCCTGTGTGTGATGCATTTTTTTTCCCCAACCACTTTTAAGACCTGATTATAGATCACATAAATCATTTAGATGATTCATCATAGCAATTCTTTCATTACCAGAAAATCCTTTTCATTGCATGTTATTTCGGTTGGTCTTTATGAAGTTCCCACTTGCATTCTCAGAGGGCACATGTTGTGCATACCTTTTTTGCAGCTAATTGAGGCATTCAGCTCCTTTTGCTGCGTGTGAGAGACATGTACAGTAGGCACTAGCAGGAACATCTATGTCTATTGTCAGAACATCTGGTATTTCAACATTAGGCTTTTTACATCCTCATTCTGTAAGATTTGGCAAAAACAAAGCTTACTGCTTCATTGGTGAGCTTAGCCTTGTCTGTAAATAAGTAGAAGTGTTCTTCCAACTGCTCTGCTGCAAAATCTGTTGATCAGTGGCTAGAGTAGAAAACCAGGCAGACTATTTTGTGCAATTTATTTCGTGTGGGATTCTAGGTAAAATCACAGTCCCTTGAGCTGCCTACCCTCTCTGAGGATGACAGCATTTATTTTGCAGCAGATTAGAAATGTTTGGGAGGCATCAGTCCAAAAACTGATTATGCAGCATGGTTTTTAGACTGTAGAGTTCTGTAGAAATTAAAAAAAAAAAAGTCACAGTATTTATTTGGTATTGGTTTGCGTTTTTCCTCATTGCTTCAGAAGCAACTCAAATAAAGTACCTAATAATATTGATTAACATTTCTGCCTCTTGTTAAGAGTTGATGATGCTCTATTTCTGTGCAGATTTCTACTGGAGAACTAAGCTGGATAGCCTTCCTTTGCTTTAAATCAGAGAACCAGTCTCCCTTACTAGCTCAATACTCCAATAAAGAATGAGTATGACTGTAAGGAGTGGGTCCAGCTGGGAGGTAAGCTGTTGAGGAAAGCTCTACCTTGTACTGAAATTAGTTCTTACTATGGGTAAAACACACATGACTATTTGGGTCCATTGGATTTGCCTCCTGTGAGGCATCTGTAGTCAGCTCTTCAGTCAGTGACTTGTGATCATTTGAATGTTTAAGGAACAGTAGAAAGCTGATTTGGGCTAATTATTAAATTTCATGTGATGAGAGGCATGATTTTTTGTTAATTTGAGTGTTTTGTATAGTAGTAGTAGTAGTGTTTGGTTTTTTAATGGGAACAGGACACAGTAAACCAAGGAATTATCTAAATGTTTTGAGGTCTGCTTATCATGTTACTGTTTCAAATTCTTCTCTTCTTATCTGGGAGAGGTTTGACAATGCAGTGATTTCAGATCCTTGATAGTTTTAAAGCTAGATGTGTTGATCTGGGAGATCTGAGACATAATGTGGCGTTATAGCCAGTCGTACAGCCAGGGCAATGAAAATCTAATGTGGCAGATGCTACAGAGCACTAAAAAGTCCTTTGGTCTAAAGTATTCATCAGGAGAAGTGGCTTTGATATCATGCCACTGAGCTCTGGGAAGGTAGATGCCCATGGCAGAGAACCCTCATAATGCATTTGCTAGTGTGATCTGCCTGCATACAGAAACAAAGCTTAAATTCAATTAAACTGCTCACTGCTTGGTGACTTTGTCACTCAAGTAAGTGTGAGTACTCTGCACCTCCAACCTGGCCTCACTATGAGCATCTCTCAGCAATTCAAGTGCACTATTTAGTTCCTGTGATACACAAAATCTCGTTGAGATTCTGCACCTAATGTTGGTGTTCAGCAGCAGTGTAAGGCAGATGCAGCCCCAGGAGGGGCTGTGGACCCTCCTGGGGTGAGTGAAAGCCAGTCTGCCCTGGTCACGGGGGACAGCAGGGAAAGGGAGCTACTGATTGCCTGGGCTGGGCTGGAATGTGAGGAAATGTCAGCCTCTGAGTCCTGTAAAATAAAAGGCACTGGTGACCCCTGTTCTCCTGAACATCCTATGTGGGGATACCAGCATCTAATAGCTTGAAAAACCCAGCTTTTCCTGGTGTTGCAGTATTGCATCTGCCCTCCTGATGAAACTCTCACCTCTCACTCTGCCAAGTGTTTCCTCATCTGTGGTGACAATGGGGAGATGCATAATTGGCCTGTGAGCAGCCACAGTGCTGCCCCGTGTCAGCAGCCTGGTGAAACACTGCGGGATGGAATAGAGCATGTGCCTGTTCTGCCTCAGCTACCTGCAAGGGGGGCTTGTTCAGCCAGCCTGGCCCACTCTGCTGTGGCTGGGCTGGAAATACTGGGGTACACTCCTGGCTATCCAGCTGTACCCCAGAGGAGCTGCTAACAGACAGAATTGCTGTGCAGCTCCTGGGCTGGGGGTGGGTAGACATGTGGATGTGCAAAGTGTGATTTTCTTTATCCCAGCATGTTGTGGATGAGGGGAGGCATTCAGAAAAGGAAAGCCCTTTCCTTCCCTGCAAAGTTCCTTATTCTCTTATGCAGTACAGGAGAGGCATTGACAAAAAGCATCTCCGTTGGCAAAATCACTGAGAAAATCTCGGATGTAACTGATATCACAGGTATTTTTTACAAAAATATGTGCGAGATGCTGCTGAGGTTAGCAGTGTGGTGCTCAGTTGTTCTGAAGCAGAGCAAACTCCTGACAGAATTACCCTGAGGTGAAAGGAAATAAAACCATAGGTTATGGTTCAATGCAGAAGTTGCTTGCATGTTCCAAAAGAAAAAAAAAAAAGGGGAAAAAAAAGGCAAGTCAGAGAGAAGGGGGAGATGTTGGGAAAGAGAGGGAGTGAAAGGGGGGGAGAGAGTAGAGTGTGCTGTGCACTTAGCTAAGCACTTAGCTAAGCAGCAGGCAGGAAAGCTTGAAACAGGATTTCTCAGCTTCTGATGCCTGGCAGTTGTTAGCAGGCACACCAGTGGTACCCGTGTGGTGCCTTGCAGAATGTGGACTAAAGGAGAGTCAGAGGGACTCCAGACATTAGGGATTGTGGTGGTGGTGTGCTCCTCTCTGAAACTTTTGCACTACCTCGGACTGATTGACTTGTCAGCTGGTAAGAGAAGGTTTCCAGCTCCTATTTACTCATGTTTAAATGTGTGTGAGTGTAGGCACTGTAGGCAGCAGATGGCTGTGGGAGGAAAGTGGTGTCTGTCAGTGCACGGATTCTCAGTGTGGGCTTCATCTTTATTAAGAATCATACAGGCTGCAAAGAGGCAATTCTGCTTTATGCTTTATTGAGGACTTTTGTTTGCTTTTGATATATTACCTTAGCCAGAGAGAATCTGAAGCTGTGATGGTTTTTGCCTTGTGTATTTTTTTTTATGTTTTCCTAATTATTTTTTCTTATTGTTAATTCTTGCTCTGTATTGAAAATAAATTACTACCAAACTAGAAAAAGGAAAGGCCCTCTTGGGATAATGGAAGCAGAACTGATAATTAGGTGTATGATTTCATGGGGCTACAAGAGTTTTCTTGTGACAATAGCAGATTAAAGACATGATGGATTAAATGTGAACAAAACAAAACTTTGCTGTAATTGCCATTGCAGACACTTCAGCAAAATAGGGAGGAAGATTTGGTCTCTCTTTGACTTGAAGTGAATAATGTAATGAACTCAAATGAATGTAATGAACTTTTTTTGTCTTAAAGGTTTTCCTGGATTAGTAAAGCATATGGGTTTTATCAACTTAAGTGTGCTTTAGGGTTTATCTTTTCATAAAGGGATGTAGGTATCACTGAATTCTGAAAGAAAACTTCTTGATGAAGCAAATGAGGTATTTTTTAAAACAAAGGGACCCCCAAGTCTTGCTTTGATCAGTAACTGTGTCAAGTTTATCTAGCAAAGGAAAGAGTAAGGATAAAATACTAGCAGAAACACCCATGTTACTTTATTCAGATTTCTTCAAAATATGGGTTAGTACAGGCTGGCAAAAGAGTAAAAAAAGTAAATAAAATGTATATGTTAAATCTGTTTTACTGGATCAAGAAAAGCAGATGGAATTTTAACCCTGCTACAGTAAAATCAATGCTGTCACATAATCCTAGAAATCCTCCTGCAGAATTAGGAAGAAATACTAAAAATGGCTTAATTAAGAGTTGTTTATATTAAGACAACATCTAAATTGGTATGTTCTCCTACATGTTACACGATTGATATTCCTTATTACAAAATTAATGTTGTGGGAGCTTTTAGTTTACTCCTGGAATGTCACTGGATTGCAATTACATAATTAGAAATAAATTATGATCTCCAACAATGACAACCAATTTCAAATAATGGCAGCAGGAACGCTCACCTTAAAAATAAGCTGCCAAGTCAAATGTTGAGGCATTTGCCTTGCATTAACTGCAAGAATATTTTTACACCTCCTTTGCAGACCTAATTACTCTAATTCCAGTGTCTGTTCTTCCTGAAGCAATTACTTTTCCCAGAAGAGGCTCCCCAGTTTTTCCTCAGCAAAGTCAAGTATGTGACAGGTGAGAAAGGTTTGTGTAAAGGTGACATGAGTAAAAATGAGCAAATAGCCCACATTGTACTCATGGAACGGCTCTGCCTGTGCTTGTCTATGGTCAGCAGTCAGTGACTGCTCCATCTGTGCAGTTGCAGGAGGGGATGGAATCTACCTTTGTAAAGGACCACAGTTACTGGTACACAGAGCTCTGACTGCGTGGGCTGCCTGGCAAGCATGTAGGAACACGGGATTATAAACCTGATCAGATTTGGTTAATTTTTATTGGAATTCTGTGCTTCTGGCTGCAAAATAGTTCACTTGGAGACCAAGAGGTATTTATTTGGTACTTGTTACATGAGCTCATGTTTTTCCCTTTTGACTCTGTTCCTGTGCTAAGAATTATTTATATGTAAAATTAGAACATTAATGTAATGTGGATGATTGTTAATGCCATGCAATACGGATTTCAATAAGTCAGAGATCATTAAAGGTGACATTAACTTGTTTTCTTTGATGTGCTGGTGGCAGCAATGGAAAAGGTAAAGTGGATGCTTACATTGCAATGTAAGTATTTCTAACATCTTTATATTCACTAGAAATGATCGCTCCTTTTAAACACTAGAAATTCCAGGTGTGTTCTCACAGCTGTGTGTAATAACACTAAAATAAGACACTGCAATTGGCTACATATATTTCTTTTTTAGAACTTCCCTCTTCTGAAAATGGAACAGGCTTACTTAAACAGCATTCCTTTGTTCTGTTTAAATAAAAAATAATAATAATTAAAAAAAACACACAGAGAATAAAACTGGCTGGCAAAGCCTATTCCTGTGTGTACTTCAAGGCAAGTCCTTGCTGTCTTTGCAGCCTCTTGAGAGCAAGTCATTCCTGTTCAGCTCCTGACCCAAGATCATGAGCAGATCTCCAGCTGTACCTGTGTGCTTGTAGCCCTTTGCATCTCTTCTTTACTGAAATTGCATCAGCAGGAATCTTCCGGCCTTTCCAGCTATCAACTCAGTTTGTCTTTGGTCTCCCAGTTTTCTGAAGGTAGGGAAAACACAGTGATCACTAGTCCTGGGAAGCTAGGAATGAAAACAGGATGAGACCATCCTAGGACACATCCCACACAGCTTCATGTTTAGGATTGTCCTACGGAGATTCAGGTTGAGGTATTGTTCCCTTCTTTCTCTTCACTTTCTGTGTGGTGCAAAGCTCTTGGTGCAGTGTCACCTCCCCACAGGCAGCACATGGCAGGGCAGGAACAGCTGCTTCAGACCCCTTGGTTTCAGTTAATTACCTCTGTAAGGAATCTGAAAGTAGGGGGTGTCATGTGAATGACTTCTTTGACAACGCCCTTGCCTCACTTTCCCCCAGGTCATGCTCTTTAATTGCTGGTATAGGAGTTGATCTTGATGACTGAAATTGTAGAAGTGCCCTCCCTGAAATTCTGGAGCAGATGGCCAAGAGAAGAAAGAGATGTGTTTTCAGTGGGATGGACAGAGTGCTGAGGGGAAGATAAACAGTGCACTAGTGTGTGAAGTAGAACTACTTATTGTGCTAATTTATGTGTCAGTGTTAGAAGAACTTGGGTACTGAGCTGACTTAGAAGTTTGATAATAGTTTGGAAAGTGCAAACCTTTGTAATAGTAATGAAGCAGCTAGATAACCATCTTGATTAGGTGTTTTAGTAAGCACAACTTCAAATGGGCAGAGATGATAGGCTAGTCTAACATATTTCTGAAGAGGAGGAGCTTATACTTTACCCATTTGCTAGAGCTGCAAGAGACAGTGTTGGACTGTCATGTGCTGCCTTAAGTCCACCTTGCAAACTCACAGGCTCCAGGTGGCTGTACACGTCAGAAGCACTGCTCTCTGGGCCAGGATGTGGGGCTGGGTGCTGCCCTCGTCCATGTGGATCCCCATCCCATCCCATCCCCTCCCCTCCCGTCCCGTCCCGTCCCGTCCCGTCCCGTCCCATCCCATCCCCTCCCCTCCCGCAGCCAGAGGGGAGAAGGGTGCAAGCTTTGGGACCTGCAGTGCCTGCAAGGCAGGGGCTGGTTTTAAGGAAAAGCTAATGTGGTTCAAGGAAAATACATGCACAGCACTTTCTAAACTGAATGGCAGCATCACTGAAGCTGAGTTTGTCCTTGTACAGAGCTTGTAGCTGTCAAAGGTACTCCTAATTTATAACTATGGAAGTGTTGGCTATGGAGGGTAGAGATTCCCTGATGCTCTTGAACCAGCTATCAGCTGCTTGCTAGATGTTACAGTGCCTGTGATTGACTGCAAAGGACCAAACTGTAGGCTTGATGAGTCTGGCTTTCTGTTCTCTCACTGTTTATTGTCTCTTCCCTTGCAAGACTTTTCTCTGATGTACTTTGGAAAGGAAGAGCTGTTGGATGATGAGGGATTCCAGGCAGAATTGTACATGAGTCCCATGCAGGTTAAGAGAGTTAATAGCATAGAAAATTGATTCTATGTGCAAGGTTCTGCATTTGTGGACTAGAGAACCCCTTTGAAATGCAGGGTACACACAGAAGCTTCATCCCTCTTAAATTCCATGTGCCCTCTCCATTCAGTCCAGAAGTGGTGAGAGTACAAACAATGTTGCATCCCTGAGAAGTAGGGATTCCTGTGCTGGATTACCAGCTTGTCATTCTTCTGCCTGACAGACAATTACAGGGATCACAGGGTTGCTGGGTAAATGTAAAATTATGTGGTCTCATTTTACCCTTGCATTTCATTTCATTGGCTCTGGCTGAGTCTGATTTCCATTCTGGTTTATGTTATTTAGAAGAGTACCTGTCCCTCACGAGCTCTCTCTGCACCTCATAAATTCCCATTTTCTGCTGAGACAGGTTAATGAAGTTGTTTAGAAGGAAACCTATTTGTTTTTATGAATTTTTGTAAGAAGGACGTGGCTTAGGTAAATCAAGGATGTGGGATACAGAGGGAGCTAAAGGAAATGCTCTCCTATGACACTTCTATCTGTATGGTTTGCAGCTGTTCTTTGCATTTCTAATGAAATCTCTGCATCCATATTTTGTTTCATCTTTTTGGATTCTGAGGAAAAAATTCTAACAAAACCAGCTAAGAATAATGTTTTCTTCTTTTCTAGGGACCTATCTAGGGTCTTGCTTTTGGCAAAATGTGTAACAAGTCATACCAGTGCTGTGTGAGAGGTTTGGACTCTGTCTGCGTCAGCAGTCATATCTGGGCTGCATGGTGAATGAAATACAAATACCTGCTATTAATGGTAATAAAGAATTAGGAAATTAAATGCAGATTGTCTTGGAGAATGCTAGGATCCAGATTGGTCATGGTGAATAACAGATGTCATTGCAACAATAATCTAAATGCAGTCCTGCTTGCCACGTACTCATTGTGTTGTGTTGTAGCATCATGTGCTAAGCTCCATTACAATGCAGTGATTTCTTTGAATTTTTTTCTGGTCACCTGTATTTGAGCACTTTACTACCACCTTAATCAACTGAGATGTTGCTGAAACTCATACTTAATTTTTTATTTATCCACTGTGAACCAGCTTTTCCACAGGGAAAGAATGAAGGAGAAAGATTATTTCAGGAATCAAAATATAAAAACATGGAGAGCCTGTCTAGTGAGTTTTAGTTATTAATGTATAACTCAGCTCTGCAGATTTATTTTCGAGTGAAGTTTGGCAGCTTTTCTTCCAGTCTTGGAAGGTGAACCTGTAGGCAAGTTCAGGACTGCAGAGCTCTCTCTGCATGGCTGATGAGCGGCCAAACAGGCAACCAGCGAGGCTGAATCTGAGTTTCATCTGCAAGTAGCAGGTTATCTTGGCTTTTGGAAATACACTGGGACCTGAATTTTATACGGTAGAAGGTCAGGAAGAGTAACGTAGTGCCAAGGTTTCCAAGCTCCATGAGGGCCCTGGCAGGCTGTGAAAGTCCCGTCTGCCTGTCTGACTTGCAGACAGCCACCATTCACCATCAATTCAGCATGTGGCACAAATAATTGTTTAGAATTGAGGGCAGAAGTTTTTCCTTTGTAATGTAATTCAGTCCAAGTGCCGTAAATCTTTTTGAAGCGTTGCATAATTATACAGCTGTTGCATGGAGGCTTTTCAATATATAAATATATTACATGCACCAAAGCTGTTTTCCTAAATGCTGAAGTTCAGATGACCAGAGCACCCAAAGAAGTAAATACAGACAATATCTAATAGAAAATGCACACCGTGAGGGTAACACCTTACTAAAGGTGTTACTAAACACACCCCGTGTGCTGTCCCTGTGTGCAGCCTGGAGGATACGAGTCCTGAGCAGTCTCCCAAAGTTCTCGGTGTGTTTTGTCTCTTCAGTCCTGCGTTACTCGTGTGTTTCCAGATGTTACTGGAATTACTTTCCTGAGCAAAGCTCAGCACGTAACCACGAAGTCAGCTGTGCGTAAAGACCTGATCCCTCCTGTGTGTGATGGCCATCAAAAGTCTCTAAAATAGGAATGTAATAATCTGACACTCAGGAAGAAATCATCATCAGATATAATTGTTGTCCGTCAAGAGGTAAAATAATAGCAAGTGTGGAAAAGAAAATATTCCTTCCATGTATACTCTTAAATGTAACCACAAGAGGAAAACTTGTCTTTTGTTTTCATATGAGAATTTAGCAGAAAGAACAGAAAATATTTTGTGATTTACAAAAAAAAAAAAATCTATCTTTTTCTTCTTGCTTCTCCCCCCCCTTTATTTAGTATTTCTAAAGTGATACTATGAGCCTCTTTAAACGAGTTTTATTACAGTTAATTCCCCCTCTCCTCAGGCAAGCTGCACAGTTATGTACCAGATTTTTATTATACCCAGAAGATTTCTGCCTGCTAATAAATAATGGTGATAAAATTTATATGAAATAAATGTGGTTTCTTATTGCAGCAGAAAGGAAAATAAGTATGGGGTTTTTTTCCCCATTACCATACATGTTTAAATTACAGAAGTTAAATAGTGTGAAAACAGCATTCACTTTAAAGAAACATGTCCAGGTTAAAAATAGTTTTTTGGCTTGTGCCATTAAAGATAACTTAGATCATCATTACACAAAAGGTGTTTGAAATACTGCAGACAGATGTGTTTGGCAGTTTTTCATCTGGCATGTTAGGAGCAGTCAGCTGTGGTTTGTTCCCATTGCTGCCGTGAGTTCTGTGAGCAGTGCCAGCCTCCCTGCCCTGAGAGCAGGTGAACAGCCCCAGAGCAATGTGCCCAGCCGGGGCAGGAGGTCTTCCTTTCCCTGCAGGAGGAGGGAGAGGAGGGAAGGGGGCACCAGGCTGGAAGGAACAAGGAGTGTGTGACCTGAAGCTGATTGTGGGAGCTCTCAAAGAGCCCATCAGTGTTTTGAAGATACATCCTTCTACCAACCCCAGGGCAGTCTCTGAGATGGCTCCTGGGGAGATGTTAAAATTGCTCCTCTTTTTCACTGATATGCCAAAATATCATGGAGACACTGTTACTAGTAAGTCTTAAAATGAGAGTTGTGTTCCAGCTTCTCCTGTTGATGCTGAGCTCATTCTCACTGATGTGAAACATCACTTATCTAGATACAAACCTGCCTGTGCTTTCATGGTTGCCTCCTTGTTTCTAGAAACATGCAAGAACCACAAGAAAGATATTTGAAAGTGTCATGTTTTGAAATCTGGAATAATTTCACTTGGCTTAATAAATTTATGGTTGTAGGGGGAGAGATTTCTTTTGACTGAAGAGGATCCTCAAGTATTTCAGAGGGTAAGGCTGCTTTTCTTGAAGAAACTGAGTTAGAAGTGCTTATAATTGGAAAGGGATAACTATATAAATATTCAATATAAATGGAACATAATTAACATTACTTTAAGCCCTCTTCTGTGATTCTTAAACCCACACATGGGAACCTTGCATTGAGGATGCATATCCAAATATATCTTAATTAAGTCCTAATTAATCTGAATGTATCTTAATTAAGTCCTAATTTAAGTTAATTCTTTCCCTCTTAAAAGGAGGTTTCACACAGTTGAAAGAGTAAGACATTTAATTTGTCCATTTTATGTGCACCACAGTTCTGACAGCAGTGCTGTGGCAGCATCTGGCTGACAAGGGGCTGTGGCAGTGCCCGTGCTGGGGTCTGTCACAGCACCACGGGCGAGGGGCTGTGCTGTGGCCGAGAGCTCTGCGGTCAGGCGCAGACGGGCGGAGGAGGAGCTGCCACGCCTGTTCCCTGGGCCCCCACCTGGGGCTCCTTCCCGGGGCAGGAGAGTGGGCTGCCAGGTGCCAGAGCAGGACTGGCAACTCACAGGGACTCCCTTTGTGTGTCTTTGCACATAAAATGCTCTAGGTCTCCCCTGAACTGTTATTCTAGGATTGGGCCAAAGCTTAATTAAATTTCATGTAGATGATTAAAAGGGGTATTGAAATTGCAAGATGAAATCTGAAGCATTCTGAAAGGGAAATTTTTCTTCTTTATTCTTCACACACCCCATTTAAAATATTTCAAGCTAAGTATTTCTTCCTCCCTCAAATAAATAGGAGTGTGCACCTGCAGACTGGTCAGGCCTCCCTGCGTTGATCCTAGACCAGAAGTTCCCATCACGGGCTTTGTGTCTTGGTTGCCTTTTCCCTTTGGTGGTCCTGTGGCACTTTGATGTCAGAACCTAGAGCAAAAGGGCTGCTCTATGCAAGGTTCAGCTCCGGGGTGACCTTACCCCTGATGGCACATTCATCTAAACATGTTCCTTGTGCCTCTTGCTCTTTGGCAGATTTACTCCTGTAGACTGCATTAGAGCTGCTACATGACTTCCTTGAAACAGAATGGAAGAGTCAGAATTATGAAATCTAATACATTAAAATGTTTTCATGGCATCTTTAAAATGAACTGACTGGTAAGAGTGACAAGCATGCATGTGAGCAACTGTCGTGGGATGATCTTGT
>VZRX01007347.1:143671-200051 GCA_013398075.1 Notiomystis cincta | reverse complement strand
CCGACCCTTCCTGCCCAGCCCTCTCTCCTGCTGCACCAAACCCAGCAGGTTTGCTCCTGCCCCGCTCCTGCTGTCGCGCTGCCGTGGTGCCCCGCAGTCCCATGGCCTGTCCGTGTGCCTCCCGCTCTGGGCTGCTGACCCTGTCCCGGCGCGTCTCCCCCGAGAGCCGCAGGCTCCCCGGCTCGCAGGACACACCTCTTGCCGACCAAACGTCAGTGGTACACTGCGAAGGCCTGATGCCAGTGCCCCGTTCGCCTGCCTCTCTCTTTCCCTCTCTCCTTCTGATTCTTTTCTCCTTTTCTTTCCTTTCCTTCTGTGTTTTCTATCCCACTCCAATAGGACTACATGTTTCTCCCCATCAATAAATGGTTCACGGACATAATATTTACCTCGTGTCTAATTTTGCCTTAGGCATGCATTTGAATGAATCCCTTGCAGCTCCCCATGGCAGAACATGCCAACTGCATGGGCCAGAGGCATAAGGAGTGTCCTTCACTCCTCACATCCCCAGTCCAGCAGACAGCTAGACCCAGACCAGTTGCCCTGCTCAGCATCTCTCCTCCCAGCCTGTGCAGGCAGGTGAAATGCCACAAATTCCAGTCACCAAAAGCAAGTGAGTGCTGTGACACTGAGCCAAGGTACTTTCTGATGGCCACACCAGCTCCACCCACAACCACATATTAAGAGCAAAGCCCCCTGCCCAGTAAGGGCACTTGAACTACTCAAAAAACATGTGCAGTATAATTCACAGAACAGCAGCCAGCCACTGGCACTCCTACGTGTCAAAATGTACAAATTTTGCACTTTCTGCAGCTAGAGAAAGCCCGGGGGTAACTTGTGCTTCACGCTGGTGGTTACTGGTCTGTAAGGGGAAGCTACATGCTGTGCTTTCCCTTGTGGGACCTGATGGTTGGATAAGGCTAAATGTGCCATGCAAAGCCCTTATCTGATGCTGCTGACAGCGCTTAGTGGGGAGTGCACACTCAAAGCCCAGCGGGCCCTTTTTGGAGTATACTGGTTTCTGCTGCCTGTCACAACCTAGCTAAAATGATTTCTAGGACATGGACAGAAAAGTCAAGTGACTGGAGCTACTCCTGCTAGTAAATAATCTCTGCTGCCTGGCTGGCAAGTGACAGATAATGATCCTCACCAAGAAGAGTGAATGATAATCAATTTAAGAAATATGGACAATCTTTCAGGAAACATAGCTTCAGAGCAATTTCTGGACAGAAAATTACTAGTTACAGCATAATCTTCTAAGAAATTATTGTGCAGGAAACATGGCAATTGAAGGTCATCTTTAACCATTACTCATAGTTACAGAAGATTCTGGAAGACACAACTGAACTGCGGAGTAGATTATCACATTTTTGTAACAACTTAAATTCTAAACCAGAAGCTAAAAAGTCTATGCAAGGTTAAAAAAAAGGCTGTTCCTTCTCCTCTGTTGAGACTCAGACCTCCCTACAAGCCAAGTAGGAAGTTTCCTAATCCATGTACAGGTAAAGGGAGAGAAACATTTCACTCTCTTGGTTTCAGCCTACAACACACTAGAATTAAGGATGCTGTTGTCCAACTTCTCCAGTGATCACTGTGAACATTTTGGTCCACGGTGTGAATGGTCATTCCCTGGTGACTTGGCCCAGGAACATTATGTCTCCATTTGCCTTCCCAAAAACCTACGTAGAGATGTGAAGAAGAACCAGAAACAAAAAAATCTGGTGGTGGTGATGCATATGATACTGATCACTAATTCCATGTATACCCTAGTGTTTCCTTCATCTTTCCTCTTCTCTCCCACAGAGCTCACACGTATTTTCTTTTCTAGCTAGTTAAGGGAACAGAGGACAAGTCACTCTCTGATGTTTAGCATAAGGGAGGGGGGGATTTTCTTTTCTACTTCTGGCCAAGTACATGTTACAGCTGAGATTCTCCAAAGTGCCCTTGGCTGATTGCAAAATCACAGAAGGGTTGAGGTTGGAAGGCAGATCATCAGGCTCAACTCTCCTGCTTAAGGAGGGACACCTAAAGCCCCTTGCTCAGGACCAGGTCCACATGGTTTTTGATTATCTCCAAGCACAGAGACCTCATAATCTCTGGGACAATCTGTGCTAGTGCTTAGTCATGCTTACAGCAAAAAAAGGTGTTTCCTGATTTTGAGGGACACTTACATTTCCATTTGTGCCCAGTGCCTCTGGTCCTGTCACTGGGCACCACTGTCAAGAGCCTGAACCTGTCTTCTGCATCCTTCCTCCAGACACTTGGTCCATGATGGTCCGTGGTCCTGATGGTCCGTGCTGATAACATGGTGCTGGTTACTCCTTATATCTGGGTTCAATAAATGCATTGAAGGGCAAGTAAAATACATTTTAAATGTCAATATGTGCTTTTCCATGTAAGCTATTGCTTGGAACTGGCACAGTGAAATAATTCAGAGGGAAATGGGCTGTTTGACCATGAGCAGGAATGGAAGTGGTAATCACTGCAAGCCTTGTAATAAGAAAATAGGAGCAAGATTTTTTCAGAAAGCAGAGATGCAATATCCTAGGGTGTTTCAGAACAGGAAACATTTCAGGAAAATAAAATCAATGATGTGCTAACCAAATAAATACATAAATAGCTCCTTTGGCTATGCTAAATGAGAATTCACAAATTATTTGTACAATTCAGCTGCGGGAATCCCTCAGTATTAACTCAACTCTGCTTGAATGTGGGGGTGGACAAGATAGGAAAAAAAAGTGTTCCATATCAGACACCATCTTGGTATCTCCTAAAGCATTATTAAAAACAGTGACAATGCCAGCTATAACAAAGCTTGTACCTCATAGCTCCTGACAAAACTAGGTTATAATTTCCTTAATTAGTTTTAACAAGCAAAGTGAAGACCTGTGTGGAAGAAAAAAAAAAAAAAAAAGGAAGCCGTTTTACAAAGGAAGCTGAAGGAGGGGAGCTTTTCAAGGTGGTCTGCAGACAGAACAGAAATTATTAAGGACCAAAACAGCTGAGGTTTGTCTCTCATGTAAGTTAGTAGGGGCTTTAGTAGGGTAATTCTAGAGACTTAAGCTTATAGGCTCTATGACTACTATTAAATCACACACCAGCCAGGCAAACTCTTATGCAGCACAAGAACAAGTGTGAGCAGGCAACTCACAGGTTTCAGATTTGGTGTACCCACATCAGAGGGTCTCCCACTAAGACACAGAGTACCTGCTCAGCAAGGGAAGCTTTCCCTTTTTGACCCCTCCACCACTGCAGCAGCCCCAGGTATCTCCTGCTGCCTCCCAGCAGTGCTGCACTCAGCCAGTCCAGCACAAGCTCTCATGCCAGCCTGCAAGAGGGGTCAAGAGCATGCACATTTGTTTAAGGAAGGGGGAATATTCAGCATCACTGTTCATTTTAAACACTATTCATGACATATAGAGTGCACCAACAGTCTACAAGATCCATCTTTCTAACTGCAATTTTCTTCCAGAACAAAGCTGCATGGAAATTTTCAAGTATTTGTCCCACACATTCACAGGTAAAGAACTTATATAGCAAATAAAACTTTTTGGCATCCATTTGCAAAAGTGTTTCAGAGTGCCAGACTTGACCTGTGTGTGGCCAGACAATGAGATTTTGCTTCAACCCAGGAATTTATTAAGACTTACATGAAAATATTCCATCTTAACATAATACACATCGGTAGCATTTGAATACATATTTACAGATTTATTTGAACTTTTCTTAACTGCAATTCTACAACTGAGCAACATATCCATGAGTGTTTCATAAACTTTCAAACACTTCCATATTTATACATATAGTTTTTGCATATATATATATAAAAAAATATTTTTGAGACTCAAGGACTGAGAATAGTCAAAAGGACATTATTGCTACATTTCCATATTTACAAAAACAATGCATAAACCCATTCAAAACACCAAGCCATTGCAAAATAAGTTTCAAACCCCCCCAAATTATAAAAATATAAATTTCAAGAACGAAAAAACCCAAACCTCTTTCAGCTAAGTGTCTGTAAAGTACCGAGACATCTATAACAACTAGTTTGTCTACAGTTGCTCCAAAAGCCAACACGTTACAAAAGAGCTTTTATAGCATTAAACTGAAAATGCTCAACAACTAGTATGCATAAGAGTGCATCCAAACAAATGGCTAACTTTGGAAAGGTGCAACAGCCTAAGTAAGTTCAGTGCAAATGGCTAATTTTTTATTTAACTCTGAAAGACGGATTCCTGTAACAATAAACCAAATGCACAGTCATAGAAGGAGCGCGGTATTCAATGTAACCCAAAATATACTACCAGTGTGTGTATTTACAATTACCTTGTATTTGGGCAGTTAGCATCTGAATTGCATGTAAACTCAACCAAAATCCTGGTAAAGTAAAAGTTACAGAGTGCTTAAGTGCATTGTAAATAAATAGGTACTCAAGTAGTACTCTGCTTCTGAGAAATGCTTCTCTCAATGCCTTTACTTATTTTTATGGGTCAGAAACAAAGGACGAAAAGAACCAGCAGTGCTCCTGGTGGGAAGAAAAGGGGTTAGAAAACACTTTTAAGCACAACCCTGGGCTCAACAGATGCTGCCCCCAAAGCTTCACATCTGTCAAAGAAGAATGAAAAGATTCTTTCTTTTATGCCATTTATAAATTTGGCACTTCTCAGTTAGACTCTTCTTCATTATCACCTCTGGACTACCACAGAAACAGCTTGGGGTGGAGGAAAATAGCCCTTTCCAGTTAGCACTATCCAAGACTGCCTGTGGGAAAGATTCACCTGGGTAGGACAAGATAAAGAAAGGGCCCCCAGGAGAGCATTTTTTGCCTCTGCTCTCCCTTAGATAAGATGACTCGTTAAACGGCCTCTTCTCCAGACACACAGTTGACTGGAAGCAGCCTTCCTCCTCTTTTTTGACCGATTTGGCAGGGCCCACCAATCTTTGGTGAACACCTTGAGATGTAACTATTAGCAAAACAAATGTTGAAGTCTTTGGGCACCCCAGGCAGAGGGGCACGGGAGCAGTTCAGGCTCCACTGTGGAGTGAGACCCAGCAATGGGCAGTTTCATCCTGGCAGGGAAAGCACTGGTGGGAAGTAGTGCCTATATCCATAGAAACCATTCAACTGGTCTGCAAGGGTGACAGTGCAGGTGGGAAATAAAAATGAAAATCCATGCTCTTCCTCCCTTCTTCTCTGGTTTAAACTCCAGAGCTCCCAGGAGGGCTTCCAGCTGTGCAGACCAACTTTGGAAGGGTCTTCACCTTGGAAGGTTCCTTCATCTCTTTTTCCCAGGTAAGTACAGCCCCCTCACTGGCCTCCAACCTATGATACCTGCTGGGAAAGCTTCTCAGGCTTGGCTGGATGTGGAAAGGGGTTTACAAAACCATTAACTTTATACTTGTTTATTTCATAAATTCAGAAAAACAAGAATAACTAGAAAATGACTGTATGCATTCCTAGCACAGATCCACGGAAGAATCACTGCAGATTTGGTTTGATCTACACTCATCTAATTCCACACCCTGGCTTAGGATTTCTTTTGTCGGTTGTTTTTTTTTTCCTTCACATCTGGCTCTCTACTGCAAATACACACAATATAGCGAAATATATACAGCTTCAATTAACACTGCAATGATGCCTGTAACCGTGCTCAGCAGATTATGTGTAACAGTGCATGGTAAAGGACAGTATTACAACAACGTTTCAGCTACACAGTGGTAGTAGTGAGTAAAAGAAAGAGAAATTATTGAAGTTGTCCCTCTCTCAGCCCCTGCACAATACAAACAGGTAACACATGTGGTCTCCTCTTCTTCACACGCCACTCAAACGTCTTCGCGTACCAGGAGAGGCTGAGTGGATGAAGCGCTGCTGCCCACCGAGTTAATCCTCACCGAGTGATCGGGAGCATTTCCTTGGCTGGAGGGTGGGCTTGAGAAGTTGGCATAAACCTGCAGAAGCCAAAGACTGGTGTCAGTACTCTGCAGACTGCTCCCCTCACACATTCTTGGAGAGCATTCCTTTTCCCACTGTGTACTACACACTGCTGTGGAAGGGTTCCAGCTCAGGAGCTTCTTTGCAAATCAAAACAGTTTCAAAGGGTCTTGGGCTTAACTGCTATTTTAAAGAATCATGAAGCTCAATCTCAGTTACTAAAAACAGTGTAACTTCCAACTGCATGCCAAATTTCAGCTGAGCCCCCCCCCCAAAAAAAGAAGAAAAATAGCTCAGGTTATTACTAAGCTCCCCCAGAAACCTCATTAATAATTTCTTCAGATTCTTGCTTTTGTTTTAGTAATGCCTGCACCTGCCAAAAATAGACTGCAGGATGCAATCGAACACCAGCAGCTTTCAGTTTCCTCTTTTCTCAAATTGTATTCTCTGCCCAAATGAGGCATCCAGAAGGTAAATGGAAGCTTTATTTTTAAATCAGATTTAAATGTACTTTTGTAAACCCTAGTAACACACACAGTTATGGAGAGAGAAAATCCAAGTTTAGGATGTGCCTCCAGTTTTTCTTTGGACTGTTTTGTCCAGTTGCCTGCTCAGAATAAGCTTTCACTATGGAAAGATTGAAAGAGCAGCAAATACAATTTATCACAATGTACCTCCAAGGTTATGTAAATGGTATTAGGGGAAGCAAGTGAGAAGATACAGAAGAGCACCAAAAGCTCCATCTCTTCATCCAACAGCTTTCCTAATAAAAATTAATTATACTTTGTTTCTGAGATGTTTCCCAGACAAACAGAATTTTTCATAGTTTAGAATAAGATGAATTTATGCAGTACCATTGCATTTTGTAACATCAATTGTGAGTGTGAAACATCCGTAATGCAAAGAATGTTCTTCAGCTAGTAAATTTTGGGTATGGGCTTAGATAGCTGCTGTCTAATGGAGTAGCCCAAACATCATTCCTAATACCCTGATGCTGCAAAGCTACATAAATAATACTAGAAATGCAGTGCCTGGGCTCTTTGCTTCCACAGCTCTAGTATAACATCTTGCTTGAAACTGCTTAATCCATAACTTACCCGGGGGGCATTCTCTGAAAGCTGCTGCTCTATCATCTGTACAATTTGTTTAAATGTGGGTCTCTGTAAAGGATCAGCATCCCAGCAACTCTTCATTATGTCATACCTGTGAAGATACCAAAATTAACTGCTGCTCATGAAGAAATCCTTAGAGCTCTTTTTGATCCTGCATTAATATTTGAAACAAAAGCATCCCATCTTCTTTAAATGACTTTAAGAACAGGAATGGTGTTGCTAATACCTGTGTTTGTGTCGACAGAGAACTCATTACTAATGGGAGGCTCTGGACACAGTTTTCTTTGACAGCTTGTTAAATGCCAATCCATTTAAACAACAGTGAATTAGGCATGTCTCATAAAGAAGATCAGTAGCCAGTCCTCTTGCTGTCAGGAAGTACAACAGAAATGCAGATGCTGTACAGTCTGGTGATACATCTCACTGACTTCTTTATCTGAAGTAAAAATGTTCAATTATGTTCTGTGATCTGTCAATAATTTATTGACAGAGAGCAGGTGCCTTGACAAAATGATCAGATGGCACAAGGCATGAGCGTATTTCACTGCTTGTAACAACACAGGCTTGTATTCTGCTAGTTAGAGTACATGAATTATTTAAAACATGCAAAGAACTTTAAAAAATTACAGTGGGGCAGTGCAATGAGCCTTAGTGCAAGAATAGAAGCTTCCCTTCCTACACATCTTTACTGATGTTTGGATGACTGGAGGTGCTGGTTGCTCACTTACATTTCAGGCGGTGCACACTCAGGGCTGAACATCCTGTATCCCTCTTTGATCATTTTATAGAACTTGGAGTCCACGGGTATCCCTGGATAGGGGCTGCTTCCTGTTGGGAGAGCAGGTGAGCAACATGATTTCTGCATCTACAGTAAACCCCAAAATGACACAGATATGAAGTACAGATCTTGAAGGAGCTTACCTAAAGAAAAGAGCTCCCAAAGCAATATCCCGTAAGACCAGACATCACTCTCAAAGGTGTAGACACAATTGAAAATACTTTCAGGTGCCATCCACTTCACAGGAAGACGAGCCTTTCCAGGGAAGAGGGAATAAGTTAAGACAATGGACATAAGGCATACATAATTGACTTTTTATGTGCATTAAGTACTTTTAAATCCAAGAAGTATCCAACCAAAAATGAAACTTTTAGCATTTTGGAGTCTCCAAGTGCTTCATTGCTAGTGATCCATTTTTCTGTGGGTCTACCAAGCTAATAGAGTTCCTTGCACTGTGATTTTCTGAATACTGTTTGATTCCTTCTGTCTAGTTAATAAAGGATATCAGGAAGTCAGAGGAAAACAATATAAGTGACCATGGCATGGTTCCTTAAGCACATAAGCAAGTCTGCTTTGGTGGACTGGCTGGCACAGGCACACAAATGAGATTCACATAAGTTGAGATGTTTCAAGGCTTTAGTCAATACACGTGCATTAGATCCTCAGTCTATCAGTAGAAAAATTTAAATTCAAATAAAAGTAATATATATTAATATATATATTTTGGGTGGAAGTGTTGATCTGCTAGATGGCAGGAAGGCTCTGCAGATGTATCTGGACAAACTGGATTGATGAGACAAGCCAGTTGTATGAGGATCAGTAAGGCCAAGTGGTAGATCCTGTACTTGGGTCACAAGTCCCTGCAGCACTACAGGCTGGGGCAGAGTGGCTGGAAAGCTGCCCAGCAGAAAAGGACCCGGGTGTGCTGCTCACAGCAGCTGAACATGAGCCAGGGTGTGCCCAGGTGGCCAGGAAGGCCAATGGCATCCTGGCCTGTGTCAGCAATGGTGTGGCCAGCAGGACCAGGGCAGGGATTGTCCCCCTGTACCCAGCACTGGTGAGGCTGCACCTCAATCCTGCGTCCAGTTCTGGGCCCCTCACTACAACACTGACATTCAGGTGCTGGAGTGCTTCCAAAGAAGGGCAGTGAAGGTAATGAGTCTGGAACATAAAGCCCCATAGAGAGCAGCTGAGGGAGCTAGGGTTGTTTATCCTAAAGAAAAGGAGGCTGAGGGGGACTTTAGTGCTCTCTGCAACTACCCAAAAGGAGGCTGTAGCAAGGTGGGGATCTGTCTCTTCTCCTACAAAGCAAGTGACAGCACCACAGAAAATGGCCTTGAATTGTGCCAGGGCTGGATTGGATATTAGGAAAAATTCTTCAAAAGGGTTGTCAAGCATTGGAACAGGCTGCCTGGGGAAGTGACGGAGTCACCACCCCTGGACATATTTAAGACATGTAGATGTGGGGCTTAGAGAAAAGGTTTAGTGGACTTTGTAGTGCTGGATTAGGAATTGGAGTGAGTGATCTCAAAGGTCCTTTGCCACCTGAACAACTCTATGATTCTGTGATTTTTCATAATTTTGTGTGGGAATGGACACATCCCTCATGGATGCTGACTGGAGCACAAGAAAGGACACAGAAAGCCTTTGCATTTGCTTCCACCTTCCTCTCCCTAGTTTGCCTTTCCTTGTCTGACTGTAGAAGCCAGTCAAGCCCCTGTCCTAAACACTTGTTCTGCTTTGGAAGAAACCAGACCTCTTTCTTCCAATAATCAGAGGGCTTGAACACATCTCATATGAAGAAAGTTGAGAGAGCTGGGGTTATTCAGCCTGGAGAAGAGAAGGGAAACCTCACTATGGCCTTTCAGTATATAAAGAGGACTTATAACAAAGATGGAGAGAGACTTTTTACTGGGGCCTGTGATGACTGAACAAGGAGCAGTGGTTTTAAACTGAAAGGACATGAATTTAGATTAAAAATAAGGAAAAAAAATTGTAATGAGGATGGTGAGACATCAGAACAGGTAGTCTAGAGAGGTCATGGATACTTTATCTGGGTGACATTTCCAACACTGGAGATGTTCAAGGCCAGGTTGGATGGTGAGACATCAGAACAGGTAGTCTAGAGAGGTCATAGATACTTTATCTGGGTGACATTTCCAACACTGGAGATGTTCAAGGCCAGGTTGGATAGTGCTCCAAGTTATCAGATCTAGTGAAAGATGTCCTTGCCCATGGCAGAGGTGTTGGACTAGATGATCTTACAAGGTCCCTTCCAACCCAAACCATTCTATAATTCTGTGATTCTATGAACTCAGGAAACTTAAAGGATAGCCTAGACAAATAAAACTCAATTGCACACTTCCCTCCTAAGCTGCTGGTCTGAACTTCCTACTCCCAGGAGCCTTTATGATCAGGCAGCTCTTGACCTGACCCTGAGCCTGAAAGTAGCTTGTTTACACTCAACGCTACCCAGTATTTTGTCACAGCAGCCATTCATTAATTATTTCAGCTCCTATTGCTCCCTAACCTCAACTTCTAGGCAACCATTGGTTGGTACTGACATTGTTTTGAAGAAAACCAATAAACCTGTCTGTCCCACAGCCTAAAATAAGGATGCTGTAGGTACCTGAGGCCTCTTGGGTGACAGCACAGCAGATATGTCAGATACCTGGAGTACCATGGATTGACTGAAGTTAACTGAGAGGCAAACTCCTTTGGTGAGAGATGCTCAGGTGTGGGATTTTCTCTCTTTGTCAGCTTGCCAAAGCCAGGACAGGTAAGCTTCAGTTCATGTGCTGTCAAGCCCTCAGGTAATGACCAGCCCCTGATCATTAAGATCACAGAGCCCTCAGCTGAACTGGGGATGAGAGCTGCCTTGCTGAACAGGGATCTTCTCCTTTGGCAGACAGTGCAAGTGAAAGCATGTGTATGTACTCTGAAGGCAGCAGCAGGCTGCACCTATCTGACACAGACTAAAACACTAAGCCAGGCAGCATAAATCAGTTTGAGATGCAAAATACCTATACTACTTCTCCAGCTTAACCCCAGAGAAGCTCGATTTTCTTTTGTAGTAGGGCTCTTTTTACTGCACTGGCACTTTAAAGGGGACTGCAAGTGCTGCCAAGGTAATCTGCATCACTTCAAAGCGCCTTTGTGCCCCTCCAGAGGTTTAATAGGTACTCCTGAGATTGGTGCTCTTCTACATGGGAGGTTTTAAATTTTTCTCATCAAAATATAGTGCCTTGTCCCAGCCCTGTTACAGAGTTTGAATTATAGCTGCAAGCTAAAGCTGTGTTTGTTACACATATGAGGTTAGGATGTCCATATGGAATCAGAGAAAATCAAGATGTTTTTGCCTCCCAATGATCCTCTAATCAGTAAATTCACACATCAGTTTTCATTGTCTGAGTGATCCTTTATAGAAAAGGATAACCTGCAAACCCCTGATTATTTAGATATTTTTAAATAATCTATTTAAATAATGGAAAAATAGTGCAATGCTCAGGGAAAAAGTTTCCAAATAATTCCAAAATTTAGGACTGGGATACCAGAGTATTTCCATGACAAAACTAGCAATTACTAGTTACTAGTAGTAACTTTGAGTACATTCAAGTATAACAGGAAGACTGGACATTATATTGGTGCAGCAAAAACATCTCTTCCACTACAACATACGTTCAGGTATGAGCACATATTTTCCAGTGTAACAAGTATAAACCAAGGATTTTGTCAGCACACACATCTAAGTCAGAAACTTCCCCTCCTAACCAACACAGATATACATATACCAGAACTGGAAAATCCAGATTTCCATCTAAGACTTTTCTTTGCATGTCAAGACAACAAGACCTCCCTTAACTTAAAACAAGTGTATAAAGTATCATGTATACTTACATTTCCTTTGACCACATAATTTGAGTCATTCCTTATATCTCTTGCCAGGCCAAAGTCACAGATTTTTGTAATTCGACCATGAGTTAGAAGAATATTTCTTGCAGCCAGATCCCTATGAATGCACTAAATAATAGAAAACAAACAAAGCTAGTTGATAATATCCCTAACAAGCTATTGCTTGATTACATGTTTACTTAGCTATGTAACTTACTGTATTATGCATTTTAAAGCAAGCTGTAAATCACAATGAAGCCATGTGCTAATAAGCATACTCAGATGATTAAATATTCTGATATAGTATCTTTACAATAATTACATCAATCCACATTAATAGGGTTGTCTATGCATTTATTTTAGAAAAGACCACTTGCAGTCATTGAATTTTGCAGTGTTTCACATTCTTAGCTAAAAGTTAATGTGCTTTTTTCTGATTTATCAAAATCATAACTGGCTTGTTTCCTAATACAGGACAAATAGAGGGAAAATGTGGTTTGTTTCCAAAATATTCCCAATATTCTATTAAGTAACTATCGTCATTTACAGAAAAGTGCTGAAAATCTGAAAACAGGGGAAATTATGGTAACAACTTCAAAGCACACAAACACAGAAACTGAATCCTATTACAGAAATACTCCTCTGGAAAAGCTGAATTATTAAGTACCTACGAGAGCTTAAGCAGACTTAAGTATTTTAAAATACTGGAAATTCTCATATGCCAGTATCTTTCAACGAGAGTCATACATTTAGTGACCTAACCACCTTATATTCCAGTTTTTACTTGAGAAGTGGGCATGTGTTGGTAACTGCAGTTCCAGAAGGGTGCTTGAGTTTCCCAGCAGCTGTGTTTCTTTATATAGAACTGTGGAGCCCATGTGTGTTTGTTAGAGAATGGAGGTGATTCTCTAACAAAATGATTTCTTTTTTCATCTGGAAAGGAGAGTACTAAGCTTCAGCTTTAGTGACAGTGTACAGGCCACAGCTGTCTAAAAAATAACTGAGAATATTCCAGTTTCTCTTTTTTTCCTTGAAATAAGAAACTTTTGGAATTTCTAACCAAAAAATTAACCTAAAATACCAAAAGCTACGAAAATCAAGCTGAGAAAGTGACTGTAGATTGCACAAGTAACTAAATCTCTGTCCCTGAAGCATGCTCAGACGAGGAGCTACCTTTAATAGTTCCACTGCTCTGGCAGACTCTGGCTCACCTCGGTGCACGGTGCATTCTGCGCTTTGCGTACGTGAAGCTGCCCTACAGCACCGAGGCTGCAAGGCGAAGAATGGCCAGGACTCACTGTGGCTCTGCCTTGCTCCCCCAGCACCAGTGCAGTCTGCACTGAATAGACACTTTGTCCAAGGGAGGAAGCTCTGTCTTGTGATTAAGGCACCGGGTGCTTAAGGCAATGGCCCTCCCAGAACAAGAACAAGCTCCTACCCCGAGCCCTGCGCAGCCTGGACAAACAAGCAAGTTGCGAAGAGCAGCCGGGCGCTCTGCGTGCTGGTCCTCATGGACCCTCCTGCCTCAAGGATGTTATCCATCAGCACTCTGCATTAACTAATTCAACTGCTGGAGCTAAGAGAGTGTAAGTATACAACACCTGAAGAGGACCAGCAATATATTAGGGCACTGCAATTTAATTCTGTGATATAGATGTTAAATCGGTGCTGCCAAAGCAATGCTGTGCATTACTTCCCATCCTCAAGGTGAGGTGATGTTACATTCTTTGCTGCCTTTGCTATTCAATGCCACAGTGTCTGTAAAAATGGAAAGACTATAAAGAAAAAGTCACCAGGAATAACACATAGTGGATCCATGGGCTTCTCTTTAGGAAAACTGAAGAAATAAAGAATGTGTGTGCTGAGCACTGGGATGTCCTCAATAGTGAAGGATGCAAGAGTGTGGTGAATCTATGTATAATCTGTAATATGCTATGTTTGCATGTCAGGCCTGTTTTGAATGTGTTGGTAGATGAAAAATAAACTAAAGGGCAGTTTATCGTTTGGTTTGGAAGAAGGAACAGTGGGAGAAAAAAAAAACAAGTGCAAAAGCAACTTTTACTGTGCATTTTCCTCAGAGCAGAGTTCGAGATATGCTTCCCAATAGTAACACAGGACTCCAGGACTGCCTTCCTTCCCTTACATTGCCCAAGTTTGGTTTTGCACTTTATTTAAGGTGCACCCGTAGTAGCTACATTAGTCATAATGTTTACATGTTAAATGGCACTTTTTGCAATAAAATGTAAAGATAACCATAGGAAGATACTAATTATGCTTTGCTTAAGACTTCTATTCTTTAGAAATCCCCTTCTGTTATGCAATACCTCTCCTGTGAAACACAGAGGAAAGTCTATTATGCTCTGTGTAGCCAATGAAGATTCTTTGTGAGTCTCTCAGCTGATTTTATCTTTCCAGAAAATTAAAAATCAAGACATCGCCTGTGAATTAAGCCATGCTTGAAAAAAAAATGCACACAATGTGATATCTCCCCTGTTTAAGGCAGTATTCTGCATGAGAGAAGTAGCAAGTGCAGCATTTAAAACTCATGCAAATAGATATCTTTGCACTGATTCTTCTACCCTCAGCAGTGGATATACAATGGCACTGCTTCATACTGACTTCTGTTTTAGGGGGATAATAAAGCATCACTTCTGGCAAGTAAGCACAGCTCCAACATTAGGTAAAGCTTTAGGTCTGAGAAGGAGCCTATCAGTTTGCAGTGCTTGTTGAAAAGAACATAGAAATATTCAGCATTTAAACACATGGATCACATTAAAACACTGAAAGTGACAAAAAATCTACTGATTCTGTCCATCTCTGAAAAATCCTCAACTTACATTTTTGGAGGCAAGGAAGCTCATGCCCTTTGCCACCTGGTAAGAAAAGCTTAGCAGATCTTCTACATCTAAAGCAAGTTCATCATCTTCCGGCATAGAAAGGGTAACATCCTGATCAGTGTAGGATCCTACACAATATAAACAACAACAGCTTTTAGTTAAGCAAGTGTAATCATGTAGAATCATGTAGAGTTGTTTTGACATTAAACAAAACAGTGATTTGAGTAAGTACCAGTCTAGAATCACAAAAATAGCCCATCACCAAAAAGCAATAAATAATCCAGATACTCCATTTAAGTGTGAAGAAATACATGACACTGTAATTTAGCATATTGTTCTTTTTTAAGCCTTCTCACATCAATTACTGAGTTTCAAGTGTCCCCATTCACAAAAGACAAATATGCTAAAACTGAACAAATCCATGAAGCCCATCTTCCTGCACTCCCATCAGCAAAAAGAATTCCTTGTCACTGAACTCACCAGACTTCACAGGTCGTTTTTTGTCAGCCTTTGGTGGGACTGCATATGACACTCCTGGTTTCATGTCCATGTACTCATTGGCAGCATCACTGTAGAGGCAGCAGAAGAACAGAAATATAGTTTAGTGAAAAAGGTCTCAAAAGCCATCCAAACAAAAAGCCAACGTCAGGCCAACCTTCTGAATAAATGCTTGATAAATGATCAGTTCACTGGAAATTTATGAGTGTGTAAAAAAAATGAAGAAATGCCTATACAGAAAGAGAGGTTTGTTGGTACAGTTAATGGTACACCTCAAAGTTTGGAGTTTGGCTCAGGTGAGCAGACAAAACCTTTCACATGAATACTATTTATACAGACTTCATTCTCTATAAATTAACATCCAGATGTTTCACAGGATCTGCTAGTGCTTCCTTTTTCTGCTTAGGCCAATTTTTACCAGAATATTTCAGCAGCTCAATTGGCAATTGAAATGCAGAAGACAAATGGTAAAAAATGTTAAATTCAGAAATTCCCAAGTTCCATAGGGGATTCATATGTATTTCAAAGAATCAGCCGAGGCTTGGGACAGCCATCTGCTACTGTTCTTTTAAGTTTAAATTTTCTTATTGCTATATATAATTCAAATGTACAGATTTTCATACTATATGGTTTATAAATACACAGTTAGGCACCTTTAGAAACGATGGATGTACTCTGGCATTTTTCACTGCATTGCCATTAGAAAACAGATACTTCCTTAGCCTGAAACATCTGCTTAGTTTAAGAACAATAAATGCAGCCACAGAGCTAACATGGGAAGGAGTAACGAGATCACCAATAGCTTTAGTTACCACCAGAAACATATCTGACACAGTCAGCAGCAGTAAATACTAATATGAGAATTTTGTAAATATTCTGCTGTTATTAATAACTCAATTTACAAACTGTGCTTAAACAGCAAGATCCCTTCACTGAACAGAGGGCACACCTCCAATGGCAAATCACAACCTCCTGTTCATCACCCCAGTGGTCCCAAACCAGCTACCCATTTATTGCCACAGCACAAACAGCTTCACCAGTACTCTGCCTTGCTGGGATAAGGAACTTTTCCAACTCCTTGGGTCTGCCTGGTTCTTTGTGACTGCCAACACAAAGTAATGGGCCCGCTGGGGCAATAAACAGACTAAAATTCAGAATGGGCAGGTATTGTAATAGCTCCTAGGTTTTGGTTGACTCTCTCACTTTGCAAACGGAAGGAAATCTGCTTGGAAACGCCCTTGGAAAGAACTCTGGGATGGTATATAAAACACAGCAGTTAAAAATATACAGATGAATTAAGTACAAGAGCAATCTCAGAGTCATGACACAGACATCTCAAAATGCAGTGAGCTGTCAGTGGCAGCCTGCTACTGACATTGTAAGACACTGTAAAAAGTCATTTCTGAAGGCAGGAACTTGGGAGAACTCAGAGTACTAACAGGCCAAGACTGGTAAAATTGTCTTTCAAGCTTCTAAATAAGCACTAGTGAAGTTTAATAACAATAAACACAAACATGTACAAAGATTGGAGCCCAGGAGATGCATGAAATAACTGCAGAAAATTTGATAAAGAAATAAAACAGGGAGCGCATACAATCCACTCTGTATATAATGACACTGTTAGAATAAACCACCCCCTGAACAAACAGCCTCTTAATTAAATTGTTTGCTTCTGCAGCAAGGAATCTTCAAAGCCTGCTGCATGAAATGCTTCTCCACACCTCTTATCCCTAATAAACTTTGATATCTCCTCCTTCTTAGTCTTCTAAAAACACAAGTACGTTTCAGCAGGTCATACTTACGCTGCAGGCTCTGACTGATGCAAAAGGTTCTCATAAACAGCTGCATCTGCATGTTCTTCATGTTTTGGACAAATAAATGAATCTCGTTTCCGTCTCAGAAAATTTAAAAGATCACCATAACAGCAATATTCTGTAATGACCAGAGTGGGACCTGTAGATGCATATAAGGTTTAGAAAGCTGGTGAGTATTGTTTTTAAAGCAGAAAACCTTACATAAAGCTAGCATTCAGTGAGGCACACAGGCTGGACTATTAAAAAATCACACTGCCTAGCACTGTCTAGACTTGAAAAGTTATAGAAAAGTAACCCAGCATCTTCCCTTTCACAGATGAACAACTATGGTCCAGCTAAAGCTGTGTCCCAATTAATGTTCTGCCCCTCAATAGCATTGCATTGTACAAAAATTAAACAAATAAGTCTTTTTCCCTTTCTTCATGTGATAATGTTTCTGGCCAGACACATCTGTTTGATTTTGCTCACTTCCTGAAGGAAGTTATTTGTTCCAAACGTTAAGAGTAATTCAAGCTTCAAACATTAATCCTTTTGATTCACTTCTGTTTACAGTAGAGCTTCACACTCCTTCAGTAATGTTTTGGAAATGATGTAGAGTGTTATATTCTGCAGTATAATAGGAAGAATCATTCAACAGAACAGCCTGCTGCGACAGAAAACTCCATTGCACAAGGTCTTAGAATATTAAAATGAAATCAGAAAAGGGAATCAAGTCATCTTCAGCATGGATGTTTATAGATCAAATATATGTCTTTTGAGTGAATGACTCCAGCTACGGACCTCGAATATGTAATTACACTGCGTGTTATTTCATCTCCAAGTTTACTCTGTACCATCGTTTCCTAACCTCACTGGTTTATTTCCATTTTTCTGCAGTTAAAAATTATAGCTTTCACAATAGCAAAAGAAGTGTTTCTGGTGTGATTTTATTACAGGCACTACATTTTTTCCACTGCAAGAGACATGCACTCGGGCCATTGAGTCTACTTAGTTGGCTGCTTGAACAGAATTATTTCATCCTGTTTTTAAATCATTAATTGTGAGAAATGTTGTGCCTTGGTCTAAAACTATGAATTTTACAAGTCCCTTTTCTTTGAAAATTGTGTAAAAGCAATATCGTCTTTCATATTCAAACACATACAAATTAAAAATACAGGTTTCTATCACTCTATTGACACTTCATGGGGTGTTTTTAGCTTTTGTTATGTATGGAAAACAAACTTACGAAGTTAATACTAAATGTGAAACATTAGGGTTGTGCAATAATTTATTTGGAAAATTACTTTTCTCAACTTTCTGCTGCTTAGAATTTGTACCTTTAGTGGTGTGTTAGCAGATGCATTTGCAGTTTTAACAGAATACTGGCAGACTAGAGAAGACAAGCCTGTTGACTTCACCTTGGTTACCAACAAGGAACCAGTTATCATTAATGAGGAACAGTGTGGTGGAGGTAAAAAATTTATACCGTACATTTTGTCATCTCTCAAGAAGAAAGTACACAATGATTCTCATAAAAAAGAATAAAAGCAACCTTCCTGTTTAGCTGCAGCTACAGTGATCTTCCTACTGTTTCTATGATGAGCCTAAAATCTAGATTCAGTAAATCACAGGTGATAATCATGATGATCTGCAACCTGTCTAAGCATGAAATGTATTTAAGATTTCTGCACTTAGAGGTGCACCTTTGATTCTTCTTCACAAAGTTCATCCTCCTGGCAATAAAAAAAGAAAAGAAATAATCAATAATCTGGAGATAACCCCACCTCCAATAGTGCAAGCTCCCAGCAGATTCACGATATTAATGTGGTTTCCAAGGTAACTCAGCACTTTAAGCTCTGACATCAAGGCTTCTCTCTCCGTTAAATGGGCACTCGCTGCAAGGCAAAGCACAGCGTTCAGTACGTAACGCACCAACCAGATGGGAGGGAGGAAACACTACAGTACACTACAGCAACTTACTTTTCAGCATCTTTACTGCTACTGTCATAGCAGCATCAGACTTAAATAAACCATAAGCAGTGGCTTCAACAACTTTTCCAAAAGCTCCAGCGCCAAGGGTTTTACCTAATAAAGCAAACACAATACTCTGTAACGACTTTGAGTACTTCCTCCTGTAGGGCCTGATTTATGGTATCAAGGAAACTATTGCAGACACGCCTGCTTGCCTTTTGTCCCAAGGCAAGAATGAGCAATTATCACTATCTTTGTGACAAAACCCTGCTGTGTTTGACCAAAGTCTCCTTTGAGACCTGAAGATTTCACCTTGCAGATGAAGTTAAATAAATCTAAACTAACCAAAACTCAAACGGTTTCTAGGAAATTCCCATTTGTGATCATAAGGAAGTTGTGTTGGATCTATGTAAACATAGTTGTTTCCATTTATTTCTTCAACAACTTTCCACTGAACTTCATACTTGGGTTTCTGGAAAAGAAAGAAAACAGCTTTTACTACTGAAGACTCGACAAGCAGCTCACACACTTTTTAAACTCAGGCAGAGGGGCTTCTGATTTTACCTGCAAATATATGTACACCAAGATCATGACTATGATGCACATCAGTCCTGCAGCAACTCCAAATGCAGTTAGTAAAGGGGTAAAAAGGGTATGTGTACGAATTTGCTCTGGAAAGAAACAGAAAATTCTCCTTGAAATACTGAACAAGAAAAACTAAAGTAAAAAGATGCAGGTGAAAACCTTTCCTTGGTTCTTATTTGTGAAATACGGTTTGGGGTTTTGACTTTCCCAGATGTGCTCCAGGTGTATCAGAATGTCTTTCCTGAATGAGCTGTGGGAGATGGAGCTGGCACAGAAAGCATACAGTTCGATGCCTTTGGAGTCTCAGCTTCCTTAATTCAGGAGGTTTGGCACTAAGATCAGTTACTGCCAGGGGTTTGCATGATCTCAGTCAAGTTAGGTTAAAGAAAGATGTTTTTATCTGAAGTCCCAATTTCTCTCTTCCCCTTTGCCCCCACCTAAGTATGACTGCTACAGCACAGTCTTTACAAGGAGAGGTTGTGCCGAGTAGTGAAGAAATACCATTCCACTACAACCCATCTGCCCCAAATCTGGCATATTTGTTTGTATGTTATATCTGGGTGTAACAGAAAAAAAAAAAAAAAAGAAGCAGAACATTTGGTTTTGCAAAGAAGAGCACAGCTTTACAAACGCATTTCAAATCATCTATGTTCTAGTGGGTTTTTCTCCCCCACAAACCTACAAATACCACTACAAAACTCATAAGCCCTTTTTGCAGCATGTTGTTGTTACTTCTTTTATAGCAGCAGGACACTTAGGCTCCAGGCAAGTTGGAGACCGCATTTTTCCTGAGATATTGTAAAAACCTAAAATAAAATGCAATCTTTCTTTGAAAAAAGGAGTGATGGCCTAAATAGTCAAAACAGACAATGACAGGAAAACAAAAGGGAGAGGGAATGTCAGGGTAATGCTGTAGGTGGTTTTCCTCTGTGCTGCACAGACAGAAGAAACCTACCTACTTCCTGCACTGCAGAACAGGTGCCATAAAAAGACAGTACCACAACAGTCATTGAAAAATTAAAGCAAGACTTTGACAGGCAGTCAAATGTTGTATGTTATCATGTGCTCAGCCACAGTATCGTAAACTCTCTTACGGCAAAACCACTTAAAATCCTTTTACAGAAAGAGCCAAACACCACCCGTGTTTTGTGGTCTCATTCACCCCTGATGTCACCTTTAATAGCAAAGTTGAAGAAAGCAGAGCTCCTGTCCCCATTGCTGGACGCCTCACAGCACACGGTGCCGGTGCTCCTGAACATGCTGGCGTTAATGGTGCTTTCAACCAGGATTCGTTCAAACGACGGCACTGATGAATTTGTGTAACCAATTTTGACATCCATGGGGGATATTGTTGGTGAATCAAAGCACCTGGAGAAACAGCACCGACAGTTACCTGTGGTGGATTGCTACCTGAAGTGCCTGACAACAGAGAACTGAACAACACTGGTCTACAAAGGGATTCAGCTGAAGATCTGAACTTTGCAACAGCCGACTCACGGGGTCTCCCGGTGTTGTATGTAGTGGGAGAAATGGATACATACACCTAGCCTGGCCCAACTGGAGAACATGATGTCTTTGCATTTGCTTTTGGTTAGACATACCTACAGGTTTGTAACTTGTTTATGGGTTTTATACCATTCAATATGCATTTTAAACTTCAGTGTCAAGCAGCTGTGGTCTATTACCCACTTCTGAAAACGTTCCCCAAGCATCATCTTATGACAGCACAAAAAAAGTCCATGATGCACATAAAACACCATTAAGCTTATATGCAGTCAGAAAATAGCCAGTTCTTTTCTCTCAAGATGTTGCTTCTCCTTCATAACTTACATATTAACTACATGAGCACACATTGAAGATTTTTAAAAAGGTATTATTTGAAACCATTAAGGAAATAGCAGTTATTTTAGACATAAAACAAATTACACCAGTGGGAAGCAGACTGATGACTTGCTAGTATGAGATCTATAACCATGGGGGGAGGTCAAGCAAAACCTTAAAACTTGCTTCACAAATGCTCACTCACTTCACAGTGAAACTCAGCAGTCTTCTTAAAAACACCTGCTTTTAAAAACATCCGGCTTTATTCTTAACAACTCCGGACTTGTTTACTTGTCATACGTTTCATGTGAACAGAAGTCTAATTACATTATGTCTGGAAAAATTACTTCATTACACAATAGAACAAATTAGAACAGCCATATTCACAAGTGATTGTGTGATTGCCATTCTGTGAAATTGCATATAGAACATGTGTCATTTGGGGCCAAGCTGATACAAACCACAGCTAGCTTGCAGCACAAACATTGGCTTTTACTTTTATGCAGCAGAAAGTGTTGGTTATTCCCCTTCTAAGGACAGAATGCAAAGAAGAAAAACAAAATGTATCCCTGCCTTCTCATGAACTATTGCAAATAATGCAATGCCAAAAGGGATGAAAACCACAATGCAACATTTGAATGTAACTATTACCAAGTCATTTCACGTTCTTAATTTGAAATTAGCAATTGGATGTGTTGCACCTAAAATAACCTTTGGAGATTCTTCCTTACTTAACTTACCTCTGCTCAGTTCCTGGGCAAAAATACCAGTATATGGTAGGGGCTGGGAATCCAGCTGCTACGCACTGGAGAACACCATTGCTAAGGATATCCAGAGTGAGAATCTCAGGTTTTGCTGCAATAAAGAAAAGCAATAGTCATCCATCAGGGGAACACAGAATTTGCACTGCTATTTGCTCTTCACACCAGCAACCTGTGTGCCTTATAATCCATGGAATCACTCAGGTGAGCAAGACCTTACGCTCAAGAATGTCTGGGTCTGGTGTCCTGCAAAAATCGATGTGTGAGAATATTACACTGAATGCTTGGGCTGGATGTTGGAAGAATACCTCATCTCCCCTGAGTATTTGATTTGATGAAAGATCCTAAACCAGCAAAGCTAAGAGCTTAAACAAAAGAAAAGAAGTGTGTGCTTGAAACAACAGTAAAGTTCCCATTCCTGCACAGCATGACTTTATCCGCCTGTAAAAAGGACAGTTTTTTTCCAGTTAAAAGTGTCCTAAATCTGTCAAACCACATCCCTCTTACATCTGCCCTGTGTATTCAATATTACCACTGCAGCCAGGAAAGGAACTACAATGCAAGGCAACCAGTGCAGACCTCCCCACAGAGGACATGCATCCCTCTAAGATACCGCTACTGAAACGCCCAACTGCCTGATTCTCTGAAATGCTGCAGGTAGAGGAAGCCAGTACTTGGCTGAACGTCTCAGCTTTCAAATGAGAATCTGGTAGTTTAGAAAGCAATTCATCCAGCCAGTGCCTTCTGTCCCAGGAGTTAGTCCTGCAGTTGATTTAGGAGCCCCTGTTCGAGTATGGCAGGAAAGCAGTGCAGTCAGGTGGACTTCAGAGCCATCAGTCCAATGTCATAGGCTTCAGCCAAGAGCACCACCAACACAGCAAGGTGTTTTACCTGGTGAAACTGGAATTAGTGACCTTACTTCCCTTAACAACCTTAGCTTCCTCGCAAAATCACCTAAACAGAAGTTAAAGAAAGATAGTGTAGACTACACTGCAATGATGCTGCTCACCTGATAGATACAAGTTAAGAACCCATTATCAGTTAATACAACTTTACAGAAATGTAAGATGAACTTCTAATTCTAGAAAGTAGTGAAGCTGTATAGACTGCAGTGGGAAAACACAGATTTATTTCAGATAAAACCCATGTATGAAAATTGCACAGTGTTAGTTTTTAATGAATATTCTACTGGCTGATTAAATTAGAGGCAATAAAGCACACGTATATTCTCGATCACATACCACCTCCTCGTGACTCACGCTACAGGAACCGAATGTTCTTTCATTTCTAAATCCGCATGTTGTGTTTCACGCAAAACACCAAGAACCAAACATTGTTGCAAAATGTTGAGACTGATTTTCAGCATTACTCATTTGGTGAGGAACTTTCTGAGAGCACAGAGCATCTCACCCAGCCTCAATGCTCACAGAATACATGTAATTCACATTTCTGAAATTCCAATCAAAATGGCTGGATTGTGAAATTGTAATTAGCTAAACTACAACCCATGTGCTATTTGTTTAGGTATATGCTGTGTTTCAGGCAACATTAAAGCACAATGTAACTCAAGAAATGAGAGAACTGAGAAGTCAAGTATAAGAGGCATCTGGAAAAAATACCATGCCAGAGTTGGTCTGCATATAACATCTGAAGCTGAGTGAGGGAAACAAAAATGCCCACATTAGTCAGGCTCTTTCCACTGTAAAAACCCAGTGCAATAAAAGCTTGTCTACGTGGCCATGAGCCCACATGGACTCGTGCTCCAAGAGTGGAGGGAGATGACAGGCTGTGCAGCCCAGGCAGAGTGGTCCAGCCTCGGTGCCATGGGAAGCTGAGCTGCAGCAGCCTCTGAAAAGTGCTGACCTAAGAGCAGCTCTAGCTGTCATGTGCCTGTGAGGCACTTTGATGTGGCAATTAGCACCATGAGCCTCTCCCCACCAGCACTGAGGGCTCCCAAGCCTCCCTGGCTCAGAGATATTAAGGGGTGCATTTCACTCGAGGCAGCAGAGAGCCCCCCACACCAGTACCCGAGGGGACTGAGACGCTGCTCCTGCAATCCCCACCGGCTGCTCCTTTGCCAGCTCAGGCCATGCACGCATCTCTCAGCACCTGCACCCTTTCTGGCAGCCAGAGCACCTTCCTCAACCACACTGTGGGTGCTCCAGGGGGTGCTGCAGCAAAGACGGACTGGCTTTCAAAAGCAGATGCCAAGCTGTCACCACGCATCTTCTTTTTAAAAGGGATTTTACTGTGCTAGATTTTATGACTTGCTCTGCCTAATTACCCCTCCTGCTATCAGACTCCTAATGACTAGATGTTGCTTACTGTTCTGACTTTAACCCCCTTAAATATTTAACATTTCATTACATTGCTCAGCATATACACATACTGCCTTCTGTAATCAGGCATTAAATGTCTTAAACTTCTAATTTCACTAAATTTATTAATTGCTTTTCAGTTTTTATTAATGTTGATTCTGAATATATCAGAGACAGCTTATAAGAGGTCACTCCTATTTTAATTCAACATTCTGTATAATGAAATTCTGCATTTAATTGCTTTCTGTTGCCAGTTTCCCTTTCTTCATTGTTAACAAAGTAAATGCCTAAAAAGTAACACTTAATAGGTATTGTCAGTCATCCCAGTCAAAGAGAGGTTTTTCCTGCTGGAGTTACATTTTCTGGATTGGAACAAATCTTTTTACACTATCGTGGGGACTCCTCATTGTTTACTGCATAGTCCAATGACAGGAAAACAGCTGAGCTTGGCTTCATGGGATCTATAATACCATGACTAGTTTTCTCTTTGCAGCAGGAGCCACAACTGCATAGATAATATTTTGTTGACTATAATTAAGCAGAGGTATTATTTTGCACTAAATTCAGTTGCTAGTTGGAAGATTCCTCTGCTAATTGCTAGATACACTGTGCCTTGCCACTCTGGAGATTTCTACAGTTTCTTAATTGTAACTGAGTACAGTATGCTGCTTGTCAAGCTGTAATTTTCTTTTTGGCTCCTAATTTTAGAGCTCCTTACCTCCATACATTTATTATGAATTAGAACACTATTTTAAAAGCAATTTAGTATTGTTTCAGATTAGCATATGCAATTGCTAAATGTGTTTAAATACAAGGCAAGTACTTCTGCACTGGGTTTTTCATGTCTTTCAGCAAATGCTTCAGCATCGATATTTGTTTACGTGAAGACATTCTCCTGATTATGAATCCTGTTTTACCTGTTTGGTTACTTTCTGCTGATTACATGCCCAAGCCAGACATGTAAACATCACGAGCTACATCTAAGCAATTTATGCAAAACCCCTGACAACAGTGTCAGGTGAGTGCACACCATTAGATCAGGATCTGACCCACCCACACATGGCTCTCCTCTGGCAGGTACTGTGCTATGTCGAATAATATGCTATGTTATCATGCAGTTTGTGTTTCACAGCTAAATGATGAGCATTTTACAAGGCAGTGAAAACAGGTTATTTTTGTTAAAAACAACCCTTTTTTTCAGAGTGAAAAAATGCTTTCAGGAGTTAAGTCAAAATGCCAAAGAAACCTTTTGAGTCAAGTGCATCCAATCCAACTGCTTCAGCAATGGCTGCAATCCACCCAGGGCCACAGTGCATGATTACATGGGCTCTGTGAGACTGCTCTGTGTCCTCACAGCATCCCAAGACTGATCTTGCAAGACCAGTAGTTGAAGAAAGAAGGAAACAGACTTGAATGCTGCTGGTTATTACAAGCATTCAGAAGGACAAAGGTGTCTATGCTCCCTCTTGCCTTGTCCATTCTGCTTCTCTATTCTCTTCCTGGTCTGTTTTCCTAACCATGATCTACAGGGATTTTCACCTTTTATTAAGGAGCACATGCCTCAAAAGCAGCAACATGGAGAGCTGCGTTGAGAATGACACCTGATGATGCCAGAACTGTGAGAGAATATTTTTTTACTTCTTTTGCTCAGACTATAGGCAACCTGGAATTTCTCCCATTCCTTCAGAGAAATGAAACTTCTGGCTCAACATTTTGCTCCATTAATCTTTTAAACACTAGAATTATCCTTCGTGACTGTGACCCACACTCATTCACTGAGACAAAGGACATCTGAGATCACCAGTGCCCTTATCTCAGAAATCAGAGCTAGCAAACATAGAAGGCACAATACAAGTGTCAACATTCATATATGAAGGAAGAAATACCATGTTCTGAAAGGAGCCCAAGTGACATTTCTAGATCCAAACTTTGTCATTGCTAATAGAGATGCTACAAATGTTGATCTTCAATGATAAATGAGAAGAATTCAGAAATTAATGGCAAGAACTTGATGCATTTGTGGAAGTCTTGACAGTCCTCTGCATAAAACTATGCCTGAAAAAGGACACACTGCTGCTAAAGCAAAGTAGCAACACAAACCTGCATTTGCAGCACATTCATTTACTTTTGATACAGTTCCTCCTGCTGGGTTCAGAGTCTCTCTTGGTTTAATTTTCCTTAAGCTTGGCCTTTAGCAGCAGCCAATATTTGTCTGCTGAGAGCATGAAATGCTCTAAGAGGATGGCACTGCTAAGGACAGGGTTTTCTGAAGGTTTCATTGAATTAATTTTGAAGTTTAGCTTTTGTCTTGAAGAATGCTGTTTGGAACTGAGGCCAGTGCTCTTTCTTAACAAGCATGTCCCAAAGATGACAACACAGACATTTGTAAAGCTATGGAGATTTCTCTAAAACAATGGTGATTTATACTATTATACAGAAGTATTTAGATGCCAAAAGGCATATAAATGTGAATAATTCTCCTGACAAGCTTTCAAACTCTGCATCCAACTCAAACAAATTAAGGACAATTAAAAGCTTAATTTGGTTGCCAAAAATGCAAATTATAATCCCTGTGTATCCTGCTCCACCTCAAATTATAAAAGGTTTATGATACATACTTATTTTTGAGATCATGTTTCCAGATGCTACAAGTTTTTTTCTGTATAAACAACTTAGCTGCTCTCTGGTAATCTCTGGGATACATTCGCTAGAATATAAGGTCATGCTGGATAGTAGGTGGATTTGTGTGAGTACTCTGCACTTTTATATCTTGACATTTAGTTTTCCAGCATGTGCTTCACTTCAGAAAGCCTCTCATATGCTGAACCACACTGTGACATCTTGTGCATACATTATGTTGTATAAAATACAATGACTGTGATAATGAAATATTTCAGACTGTTCACTTTACTTACTTTTCACATAGACATTAAATGTTACAGAGGAGCTGGCATCAGAGTTGGACACAAAAAATGTGTAAATGCCTCCTTCTGTTCCCTTTAATCGTGTAAGGTGAAGTTCACTTGTGTAACTGTGAAGAAAAAATTTAAGCATTACTAAGACACACAACTTGCTCTGAAGAGGCGATTGCTGCATGATAAATAAGGAGAGAATTTTCTGCAGACATTGTCCACACAAACATTCTTATCTAACACTATGACTGCACTTCCAGCATCCAGAAGTCTTGCCACTTTAACACCCAGATGTGTGCCTGGGTGGCAGCTCAGCATCAGACTCGGGCAGCATGCATGCATCACCACCTGCTCCTCTCCTCACTGAGGAGGGAACCCAGATTCACAACCTAGGCCACATGTTCTAGGTGTTTCACTGGATTTGTGGAAGACAAGGGATCAGGAGAGAACAGTGCCCAGCAGAAGTGAAAGAATAAGCTTTTATCCAGAGCATTGGGGTCTGCTGTGGCAGTGGAGGGAGTTTCTGCACACAAACAACTTTAATTCTCATTTCTGCTCTTGGACAGGAATGTAGGTGAGTCGTGAGTATACAGCATGCTGGTCCTCAGGCGGTGTGGTTAGCTCGACACTATTCCAAATCTGGGTCAGCAGACTTGGCACAGTTACTGTGCAAGCCACACGTGCTACATCTTCTGGAGTCACAATTTTCTCACCATCCCCACTTTCCTCTTTCCAGAGCGGACTCTGGTCTGCTGCTCCAAAGTGAAATTGACACTTAATAGCCATGTAAATTACCTGTTATTGCCCACAGTCTTGAATTTGACATCATGGTCTGAGGAATTCTGTAATGTTTCATTCATGTACATCCAGACTTCTTCCTTTGGTTTTGGATAGGCCTCATATTCAACTGTTAAGTTTCCATTTTGTCCTGCATTTATATCTATTGTGGTATTCATTGTTGCAAACAAACGGACAAATCCTTTAGCTGATGGTCACAAGAGGAGAAGAAAAACAATTTCAGGGTATTTAAAAGATTGGGGGTACTCTAACCACACTTAGACGACTTCGAGATCAGTGATCAAATATCCAACTGTGAAACAGGAAATCTTATCTGCAAAGCAGAACTTAAGCCTTCACCTGCCAAAACCAAGGCTACTAGCTACATATAGCATATAACCTTGAGTGCCTTAGCATAAATAACTCCATCTTTTGGGTACAAATACTCTATATGTGCTTTTGGAAATATGCAAGCATGTGTTTGATTCTACTCAAGTATTTCTATTTTTCCAAAAATTTGACTTGCTAACTGTCTGGCGAGGAAGAAACATCACCAAAAAAGCAAGCTAAAATCATTTATTACAGTAGGATGAAAGGTTTTTTGTCAAGTTCAAATGTCAATTTTTTGTCAAGAATTTCAATTAAGAACAACATTACAAATTAAGCTATTAAAAGCTGTAATTAGAGAAAAATGTGCTAAGTCCACAGGCCTAGATACCAATCATCTTAAACTAAGGCATTTCTGTACATCTGCTGCTGGGTCTTAATCTTTCATTTGGCAGATACCATTTATCACTGCACAGTTCCGTTCCAAAATATCATGTCTAACAACATCCTTGCTGTAGTGGTTTTAATTTCATTAATAAACTCATCAGATTGAGGATTCACTTTAAAAAGACACATTTTTCAGTCCTATTACAGAAATTCATAAGGGAATTATCAGTTTGACAGGCAGATTGCAATTACAAGGAAACACATTTACTGAGAGCTTGAATTTAGACCTAAAGTCAATCTCAGATCCCTGCTTCTTCCCACTTTCTAGTAATCAAACTGCTGTGGCCAGCTGGGCACCCGAGCTTGGGAAAACCAGAGCCAGTGGGGCTTGGTGAAAGCATATGGATCTGCCAGAGCGCTTGACAGCTGCTTTGAAGAAGAAAGGAAGAAGTAAATTCACAGCAGGCAGGCATGCTCTAAAATGGTCTCCATCATTAGAAAAGAGAAAAAGGTTTCAAATCTGGAAACTGAAAGTTTGCAATTCCTTTGCAGTGCTTTTCAGTTTTCTGTATAAACACAGGATTCTCTATGCAAGGTATATTCAAAATCAGACCCACCTCCTTTCAAATAAGATTTTATGATGCTATCAGTTCCTGTAATGCAGTTCTAGTACCTTTTACAGTTAGATAAATTAACTGCTAGAAAAAGTAATTAGGAACTTTACAAAAAATACACATTATTTCTTGTAAAACTTTTGGCTAATGTTAAAGCCACAGTGATTTAGTACTTAATGCAACCCCAGATCTCTCACTATGTACACACCATACACCACTTTCCAGGACCCTGGGACCTGGCACAGTTCAGGTAAATATAGTCAGTTTGACAATAAATGGTGAAATGTTCCCAAACTTGGAGCTTATTTTAAGTCAAATTTGAGACAGTGGGAAGAGAAAACTATCTCAGAAAGGAAAGATTACACCTTTTCTCTGGCATTTTTTATTAAGTACAAACTTTGCATTTTACTAAGTGAAAATTTTATTTCCTACTTTTATAATGCTATGCTTTATTTTAAACCCCAGACTTTCTAAAGTCAATCCTTTTTAAAGCTACATTTGCATATGTAGTAGTACTAAGAATCGCTGTAGTGAAGAACTTCCCTCCTCTTATAATAAAAGCTTTCACAGTGATCCCCTTGGGGAGAAGATTTTCTTTCATACTTCACACTGTCTCACTCTTTTACATATGAATGTAGTCTCTCCTGTAAAAAAAAAAACGAGGAAAACATCCCTGTCATTGTGAGTCCTACCCCCTCAACTGGCACAGCAAGGTTAAGGGCACTCAAACCTCTGCCTGTTTGCTGAAGATCTGACCCACACAGGTCACACATTTCTGTTTTCTTTACATTACCAGGGAAAGCAAAACAAGCAGTGTTGCTGGAGTGTGTGTCTGTGCAAAAGAAAAATGGATTTGAAAAGGAAAAAAAGAGTCCAGGGCTACACTTCCCTCAGTTACTACACCCTTGAATGGTATGGAACTGAAATGGTTGTACCAACTACACAGACCAGAATGATCTTATTAACTATACCAACATGTCCTTAATTGTACTCAATTTATCAAATGAGCAGGTTTCAGCAGCTTTAAAATTTAAAAGGCACTTGTGTCACCCAAGTCAATATATAGCAGATTCTAAACACATGTTATTAAACAAGAGGAGGAAGGGAGTTTGCTCACTGTTTAGGGACATGATCCAAAACATGTAGAAGTGATGGATAGTGGGTTTAACAAGGGGGTGACCTCCGGAACAACTTCATGCTGTCTATGTGCACCACAATGTTGCTCACAGCATTATTTTAAATAGAGGTACAAATTTAGCTTCTACATAAAAAACACTGACACAGTGTCAGTGAAATCCCTCATGCTTAGAAAGCAGGTACTGAAGATGTGCTTTGCACTTGTGCTGCCCAATTACTTAAGCACAGGGACAGTACCAAGTGAAGGTAAATTAGTTGCTTTGTTAAAACTGGTTTAAATTTTAGATTAAACCAGGAAGGATGAGACAAACCAGAGGGACAGAAACACTGTTGGGGTGGTTGCTCTAGTATTACTTTAATAAGCAAAGGGCTATAGAAATTAAAGTAGTCATACACACCACAACATCCTGAGCCACCCCATATGGTACCAGTCAGCAATAACCTTTACAGAAAACCCACTTTACTCACTGAGGTTTGGGGAAAAGGAGAGGGAAGGAAGGGAAGACTCCCCAGTGTTCTCACTTTTCATCTCCTGCTCTTAGAAATGTTAAGATTTCTACAAGAAGTATTTACCTAGAGCTTTCAAGGTTACTGTGGCATTGGTTTTTCCGAAACCGTTTTTTGCTTGGCATGTGAATTCTCCAGAATCATTAACTCCCACTGAACGGATGTTCAATGTTAATTTCCTTTCGTATCCATAATCACCCAAATTTCTGCTTTTGGTTGTAACAATCTGTCGGTAAAAAACAATTAACATCTAAAACACTGTGTATGCATCATCTTTCCTAGATAAATTAAAAATAGAAGTAATTATAACTTTGCTATATTAATATTCATAACTTTAAACCGGAATAATAAGCCAGCACGACAAACCTGTCACTAGAATCTCTCCATGCAAAACAAGTGTGTGATCAGCTGCCTTTGGGAGATAATGTCCTCTCCTAAGTCCTATCCCCTCCTCTTCTCTTTTTTTTTTTTTTTTCTCCTCAAGCTCCCTTGTAAGGCAAGAATGTGAGGGGACATGGGGTGGGGGTGAATTTGGGGCTGTGCTCACCCGCCCCAAGAGAGCCAAATGGAGGAGACCAGCCCAAGCCAAAGAACTAGATTTCTAGCTTCTTCAAATGTCCCCATTACCTGATGACAAGGCTGCTGTGCCCAAGGTCATACCCAGCTCATTCTGGCTAGATTTCCACTACTGAGGAGGTGAGTACCAGCTGAAGGCTCTGCTTGCACAAACAGCACTTCTAAGTGTAGGGCTCGATGCAAAATGACCACTGGGTCCTGACTTTCCTAATGCTCAGAAGCTGCAGCTCTTGTATGAAGACGCTGCATCTCAGAAGGGTGGTTCATCACTCAAGTGGTGCCTGAAGTTCAGAGAACTCTCTAATGGTTGCAATGCTTCCCAGCAAATGACAAGAGAGAATGAAAGGTCCTGGGGCTTCATTTTAACTGTGCTGCTCTTTGTCCCAAGGCCACAGCTTCTCCTGATTGCAGGCCTGCTGTCAGCAGGCTGTACACAGCATCCTTCCCCTGGTACCCACTCCGATTCTTGGTCCATAGCAATCTGAATTTATTAAAGGCAGCTGGAAACTTCATTGTCTTAAATATGTCATGATCCTATACATATGCATAGAAAAAATAAATGCTTTGAGATATTGACTTTAGTCTTTGTGAGAATGTTTGGTATGGTTGGAAAGACTGATAAAATTCACACTGATTAATCCAAATGCAGACCTGGACTTGTTATGATTTTCTAATTGAATTATTGCAATTCTTGGACGTTCCAAGAGCTTCTATACAAATTAAAACTTCTCAATGCAATTTTGATTCCTTCTGAGTTATAATAATCACAAGAGAAGTATATTTAGTAAGGATGTGTTTGCTAATAACCAGTCTCCTAATTTTCCAAAGTGATGATAACTTCGGTCATACATGGAAACAGCATTTTGGTTTTTTTTTTTTCCTCTGATCTATTCAGGACAAAATGTAATTCTGAATCTACTTAAATATGAAATTTATGCATTCTCTTTCAATACAAAATTTAATTTGATAGTCAGTATTTCAAAGACAGTAGCTCCTACTATTTACTAAAAATGACAGAAAAGTCAAACTTATCGGGAAAATACTTTTTTTGTGGCTTTTACACATTAAATAAAAAACTATAACGCACAAAAAAATGACAGGAAGGCCTCAATTTCATCAATCTGTAACACAGGAAAGGGAGGGGAATGAAAAAAGAAATTAAATTCTCAGATGAAGGTCTTGCACAGGAACAAAAGCAGATCTGCATCTCCCAAGCCACCTTCATGTCACTTAGACCTTCTCACCGTTCAGAGCTGTGGGGTGGGATTTCTGGAGCAGCGAGCACTTAGCAAGAACAGCTTTGCCAGAGCTGGCAGATTAGCTAAGCAGGGCATGCCCAGCCCCAGGGAACAGGACTCCTGTTCCTTATGTGCCTGGGGAGATGTGATTTATCCAAATATCACAGGAGTATTTTCTTCCATATACATGGGCTAAGAATGACACACTCTGGTCACTACCATTAGCAGTAAAAGATCAGTCAATTAGCATGGGAGTGCATATGGTAGGAGTTACTAAAAGGTCTTCACAAGGGCTTTTAATTCATTTAAATTTCAGGGTATACCCAGAAGATCAAGAAGCATTCTCAAAAACAACCCAATGTCTGCTGCTCATCTCAAAGACAGAGCTGGCAGCACACTGGCTTACCAGGGAAGGGGACCTCTCTGCCCCTCTTCTGAAGAGTAGCTCTGCTGCTGGTATCAAACTCTCCTGGAGCACTGAGCCTCTCAATAATTTAATTTGGTGATGCCAGTCAGTAACTTCATCTATCACTGGCAGACAGAAGCCAGTTCACTGGTTCATTTTTCAGAGCTTTTCCAGTTAGTGAGGTACACCATGCAATTTAAATGAATTAATCATTCCTGTGAATGCTTACTACTATTCCTGTCACACACAACCCCATGCTAATTAGCAGGTATTTTACTGTTAATGATAACAACTAGAATATGTAATTTTCAGTCCATGTGTTGATATTTGCAGCTCCCATTGATTGCAATGTGATGTGTAGGCACTCCACGCTTCCGTATTTAGGAAACCCAACAGAGGTCACCTAAACTTCACATTGAAGAACCTAACTTCAGTTTCTTTTTAGGAAGAGAAGCCCATGCAGATGCTTTTCCTCCCAGCCATCCTCATGGGCACAGTTGTTGCCCTCTCACCAGTCTGTGGGATACTGAATCTTTGTAAATGCAATAAATCCAAATCAACACAGCATCAGGTACCCAAGACAAGCATGTGAATGTCTACAGAGAGTCTGTGTACTGTGCTAGGGCACACATGATACAGTTAAAGGAAACTTACCCCATTTTGGTGAGAAATCCAACTAGTTTGTACACTGCTATCCACATCCGTGATTATGCATGTAACTTCAAAATCTTCCCCTTCTTTGAGAAGCTCATAGCTTTTTGATAAGGTGATGACAGGAAGAGTTTTGTGAACTGGAAAACAATTTAGAAGTTTATTACTTTTCATTAGTCTCAGCTCTTCCAGGGGGGATAAAAATCAACAGGCATTAATTAACTTTCCAATAAAATCAAGGCTCTGAGATGTATTCAAATTTTTTTACATATTTCACAGTTGCTCCTTTACAACAAGCACATTTCTGCTTCAATCCCCCTTCAAATTACACCTAAAAGTTAGATAATACTTGTTAGAGCATAGTAACTTGCATGAAGAAACCTGAATGATGTTGAATCATCAATGAGACAATTCATTTTGTGACAGTGATTAAAAAGTAGCACTCTGGAACTGAAAACACGGTGAGGATCAGTCACTGAAGAACAGCAGCCCAGCACTAACTGCAAATTTTAATTACAAAACACTACAGCCAACAGGAAGTACTGTCTGACAGGTAAAAGCTCCTGATGGGCAGCCTAGGAAGGACAGGTATAGCTCAAGGACTTCTGCACACCTGAAAGCACCACAACCTCTGCTTACAGTGATGGCTCCTGGTTTGTCACCCAAGAAGCAGGTGGTGACATGCAGACCTGGAGTAGCTGTACCCTGCTCTGCTTCAGGATGTCTTTTGTCAACAGTCAAGTGTATCTGAGGACCATGTGTCTCCCGTTTCTGCAAAGCTCTTCAGCTTTTCCTCTGTTCCCTTGTGGTTTGTTTTTCTATTTTCTTCATCCTTTCTTCAAATGTTCCTCTTTTATTATACTCCTGTTAACTTCCCACTAGGGCTTTTACACAGGAAGACAAACTGTGAATACAGCAAATATCAGACAAGGTCTTCCAGACTCTCTTTCTGCCTCTGACACAACTTTTGTAGCCATCTTATGTAAATTGTACAAAACTTGGGAAAACAAACACCATGCTTGTCAGCCACTCTGTACTTTAACAATAACGTTTTCCTCATGTTGCTGTAAGAAGCTACAGAAGAGGAAAAAGTAACATGTTTGCTCTCTTCAGATATAAAGGCTCACACAAAAATCCCCCTCAGCATTCAGCAGTACCCAAGTGACAGGAGGATGCCAGTGTAGAAGGCATTCTGTGTTCTCATCTGCCAGAAACATCTCTGGACATGCAAAAAAAAGCCCTAAGTCCATAAAGCCCCTCATTGTTCTGAGAAGGGCTGTACATAAACACTCCCTGTGCTATCGTAGCTGTTGTGTGTCTGAGTACTCCTGCACAGCTCCCTCTTTCACTGATGCCTCTTCAGTCTTTCTGCACCAGAATCTCACGTAAGGGTCTGAGTGCCATGGTTACATTTATAAAAGCATCACCCACCAAGTGTCTCCAATGCATTTAAATGTTGAGCCAAGGGGAAAGCAAGAGTTTTACCTGGTGATCTCAATAAGGACTGAACACTACAGCACAGTAATTACAATACTGGGAGTGACAACGCTGAATTTCCAAATCATCAGGGAAAAAAGGCTTAAACTTGCCACAGCAAACTCCACACTGGAGATGGTCCCCACTCTTCAATCTCTTCCCCACCTCCAAGGAGAATGGTCAGGTCACACAGACCCTGCCACGGAGCAAACACCAGCGTGTGCCCTCACCATGCCCCAGGGCAGCTCTCCTTCACCAGCACCAGGGGATGTGCTGCTGTGGCCTGGCCTCAGCTCCCAAGCCCTGGCACGATGCAGGCACCAGGGATGAGCACAGCAGCCCGCTGGGCCCAGCCGTGCTCCCCCTCCTTCGGCAGCAGCCTCGGCCGCAGCAAGAGGTGCCTTCGTCCCAAGTGTCCAGAGCTACACGGAGAACAAACTCATTTACTTGCCCCTGAGGAAATGCCAGGCCAGCCTGGCTTGCTGGACTGCTCCCTCCACTTCCCCCTGGGTATTCACACGGCCCAGTAAAGACACACAGGGTAAGTGGAGGCTGCAAAGTGCCCAGACAACTCCGGCCTGTAAAGTCCTGCAGACAGACATTGGGCTTCCCCTCCTTCCCAAGCACACCTAAGCACCCAACCCTAGGGCACAGGGGGGTGTGAAGGTCAGGTGTAGGGTATCACCAACAGGTTTGCCAGCTGTAGTGCTGTAGCAGCTCAGCCACAATGCATTCCCCATCATCATCTGTGCACACGGCTGCTGTTGTGACCATCTTCATTCAATAATATGAAGACAAAGACCTCCTGCCACAAGCTCTGTCTCTCCACCAAATCCCTCTTCTTCAATGCCATCAATCAGTTCCTTCAACTATCACTTGTGGGCAACAGACACAGGAGTCAGGCACCAAAATCATTTTGCCTGCACAAACCTGTCCAAACCTCAGGGTGTTGGTTTGCCCTCAGAATTTAACAGCCTAACCCACATTTCTTATGATGATGAAATAAATGCTGGAAATCACCAGGAACAGAAAATAAAACTCTTCATGGCCAAACCTTCTGAGCACAGCCACAAGGTAAGTGTGCCGAGATCAATCTATGCCCTGACACAATTTGCCCAAAACAAGCTTTCTAAGCTCACCACTTTCCTTTGGACAGCAGTAAGGCTTCACAGCCCTTCTCTTCACCTCCTGGGAGGTGAGGAGTAAAATCAGGGTCTCTACAAGAAGGCAAAAATCCTGTGTTACCTGGTCTCACATTCAGGAAAATCTTGTCTGATATCTTCTCAACTCCGTTGTGCTTGGCCATGCACTGGTAGCAGCCCTTGAAGGATCTCTGTGCGTTCTTTATAACAATGCCCTGCTGGGGATTGGGAATGAATGTCATATTTTTGGGGAGACGTTTGCCATCACATTTTTTCAGTGTGAAATTTGTAACATTTGGATCTGTTAGTGGGCACACCAGCAGAATGTCACTGTCTTCTTTTCCATAGATCAGAGAGTCAACAAGGAAGAGCACATCTGGATCTGTGAAGAAACACAAAGATCTGTCAGACAAGCTGGCATGGGAACTTCTGATGACCCTAACTCTACAGTTTGGTACTTGTCAAAGAAAGTTTTACTTTCAGCCAGTAAAACTGAGTATTGCCCAATTCATGTTTACCATGAGACATTAAATTTTGTCCTAAAAGAGCAGCACAACAGGAGACGTGCAGTAGCATTCAATACCAGATACACTAAAGAATCATGTGCACTAAAAATAATCTTACTGCTTTTTTATTTGGAGATGGAGGGCATTTTGTGCCTTGTTTAGGTCCAAAATATCCCCACAACAGTAAACAGATTTTCACAGACCACTAAAAGTAATTTGCTTTTAGCTATGGCAGGGCTGTAAGGTTTCATGCCCACGGGAGGATTTGGAAGAAATTTATGAGCAAATGGAAGTTGAAAAGCACCTAAATTATGGTTTTCACTTCTGTAAAATACATAATCTAAATGAACACACATTGCTACCAGAGGAAGCAGCAAACAACTTCTCTCTTTCTCTCTGCTCCCTGAAAGCAGAGATTATTTTTAGCCTGCTTAGAAGAAAAACTGGGCATACAAACAGCATATCTGATTGAAAAATCATCATGCAATTTTTCACAAGGTAACTTTCCTATAGCATTTCATCTCGCCCAGCCACAGCACACAAACTTTAAACACTTTAAACACGTCTACAACCAAAGCTGAAGCCCGTGATATGTCATGACCTTGAAATGCTAAGGAGCTGGCAAACACAAAAATGAAGGAATGTGTGATGACAAACACTCTGTAAAAGTTTATTTCAGATTCCATCTGCCCCCTCTACAGAGTAGAATGAATTAGAAAAACAAAAACAGAGAGAAAAGTTTTCTTTCTTTCTTGCAAACATGCTTACAACTTGAATGCTTAGAGATCAACAAACCATGGCTTACCAAGGAAGACTGAGAGAATTCAGTTAAGATGATGGACAATGTGCATTTGGTTTAGGACAAGAAGTACCAGGCTGAAAATGAAGCCTGGGATGTGTATGTAAGCAATTCGCTACATCAGGGGTTCCTCATCACTGAGCAGAGAAGTTACTGGCTGGTTTCTAGCTTAGAGTAAGGGTATAGCTTTAGCTGACTTTGATACTACTACCCAAGAAGCCCTCATAAACTACAGATTTTGAAGCATCAGTTTAGAATTAGAGGATAGAGACTACTAAGAAATGAAAAAAAAGTAAAGCATTTCTGAACAGAATCAAATTGTGACATTTTGCACACAGAGATCTCAAAAGAAATGCTATGACTAGCTGCCACTTCTGAGCAGGAAGAGGATGGATTAAAAGTGCTCATCTAAATGTCCCGGCTAACAGACCAAAGTGATTGCTTTCTACTCAGTCCCCTTTTCTCCAACACGGAAAGAACCAAGATTCATTGTGCAGAAAGTAGGGCTCCCTGCAACTACAAAAAAAGAGAAATTTTTGAAAATAGAAGGAACAAAGACCTGTTTCACTAACAGCTGAAATTGCGTGGAAGGCCTTGACTGGAGCAAGCAGCATTGCTGAGGTGCTCCCCTTGCATATTCAATCCCCCTCTGGAAGGCAATATGACAGTGAGAAGACATGAAAGGACTTCCTATAGGGAATCCAGACACAAACAAGGCTGCTCATGGTCATGTTGTTCCTTCCATGGCTTTCTACACCATGGACATCTTGGGTTGCACTTGCCTTCTGGGCATACTGCAGCTTTCCAACACAAGATATGGTGGTGCTTATCAGTGCTTCCATTTGAAAAGACTTGAGATCAAAATCAAGAGATTTTTCTCTCTTACGCAGGAGTCTGAATTAGGCTTGTTTGGATCAGGAAAAAAACTGCTTTTACAGATACAACATAGGTACTTTCTGCCAAAACAGAAAGGTGAAACAGGTATACATCCACAGTCTATCAACACTGAGTCATTCCTGGTTACAGAAACAGAAGAAATTTGGATTTAGTAGGGTCAGAAGAACATAAGGTATCAACAGATGCCACCATTTTATGTGTCACTATGGAGGACTGAGATTCTTGGTCCTGTTCTCTCTTCACTCTCAGCTTTACAAGCAGAAATGTATAATGGGGTCTTTGTGGCAACCCCACAAGCATATGGCAGCATCTTATAGGTGATGTAAGATGTCATTAAACCATGCCTGTTGCAAAACGATGGCCAACCTCACAAACATACTTATTTCACTGCCAGGAACTTGTCAATGTGAAGGCTGCACATTTTTCACACAACTGAGACAAAAAAAGTTAACAACGTGTTGCATGAGGGCCACACAACTTCCCTGATGCCTTGGTAAGCATGCTCAGGAGAGCTGCCTGCTATTCTGAGGTGAAGGAGTCACTCATGTAATGGAAGGCAAAAACATCTCTATGATCATAGCTGTCTGGGATAATTACCATGATCTTCAGGAAAAAAATCATGGTAGGTAAAGTCAACATTGTTTACCACATATAGGTAAAATACAGGTCAGATTTCCTCTCATCATGGTCTCAGAGAAACACAGAAAGTCAAGAAAACTTATCCATGGTAGCTGCATGGCTATTTGGAGAACTCAGGAGCAGTTAAAGGAGCACTCTTTAAATTGTGTGGCTGCTATGCCAGGTATCTTCCCTTGAGAAATTAACCTTTGCTGTGCTGTGCTTTGCTATGCTGGTATCTCCCTGCCCTGGAGAACAACCTTGCAGTAATTCTCAAAGGACTAGCAGGTTCAGGAGGCTCTTTGAGACAACCCCTGTTGGTCAAGGAATGTTGTCTTCAAGAAAATGGATGCCATAGGACTTTTTTCCATCAACAGGTTAGGAAGCCCACCAGAGCTATGTGAAGGAGAAGCAAAATAACTGTTTTCTTCAGAAAGTAAATGGAATGCCAGGCATGGTAAACTGTGAGCTCGAGGCCAGCTGACGTAGACATACATCAGAAGAGAAGAAATCTGAAGAAAACACCGCACAAAGAAGAGTAATAAAAGATTGAGAAATGTGTCAGAGCAAAAGCACTTTTTTCCCTGTCTGAGACATTTCTGATCAGTCACAAGGTAGATCAGAAGCTGAAGGCAGAGGAATCACCACTGTTTACTGGCTTAGGCCTCGGAGCATAGTATCAAAAGACCAAATCCTTTAGGCTGACTGCCTCAGTAAATGAAAAGCTTGGGATCAAACCTTACATGGCTCCATACTGATGGATGGCATAGAATTAAAAAGACATTTCTACATATTTCTTTCTTCTTCACTGCATAACTGACTCATACAACAGACTCAGCTCACTTAGGTAACGTCTAGAAAGGGAGCTCGGATAAACTTCACCACAAAATTAATGGAGATGTAGAGAGGAACTCATCCAGAACTTTGTGCTGCTGACAAAGGCCACTGCAAGCAAAGCAGAGAATGAGGTTTCTTCCTACTGGACAGGGAAGATTTCTTCTACCAGACTGTGTTCTCCTGTTCTACTTCATATTCATTCCCTCCTCCAACATTTATTGTCCTGTTACTTTGGGGGTGAAGACAGGGGGTGGGGGGCGGAAAGCAAAAATAATGCCTTCATTGATATTTACCTTTAACAAAAACATAGTAAGAGGAGACAATACTCCCTTTGCTTCTGCATGTGTATCTGCCTATGTCTCTGACTGTTGTATTTCTGGTGTGCCACTCTTTCTCATTGGAACTCCTTGCTTTTGCCGATGGGTCTGAGTTCTGGAAATTCCAAGTCACAGGTCCCTCCTCGTTGCACGTCAGCCTTAATTCCTCCCCTTTATTCAAAATCCGTAAAGATTCTACATGGGACAGTGCACCACCTGGAAAAAAAAAAGCACAAAATAGAATGTCTGTCAATACAACACTCTCTTTTTTTTTCTGCAGCAAAATTATTATTTACAGCTGTATATATGCAACTAATATTTTGGGAATTATTTCTTAAAAATACTAAGCTTCAATGGCACTGTGCAATTCTACAGATGCCTTCTGGCTTGTAAGACCTTTGGCACAAAGTGAAAATAACCACTGCAGGTAGAAACTGGCCTCTAAAAAACCTTTTGAAACCAAAGCTTCAGATGCACCACTTTCTGCAATGTTTTGGCTTTTGAATGGGAACAGACCCAAGCTATTTAAAAATTAAATTCAAGAACATATGAGTCTGATCCTACATGGCAGCACTTTTAATCATTCTTTGTCATTTACTCAGTATGTTGCCAAGAACTAAAGTTTCCTTGCTCAACAGTTATCTTTTTATAACTGCTCTCTCATGTATTCAGATGCTCCACTCATACTCTTGAATTAGAAGTGTCCAGTTTAATGAAGGCATCAGTACATATTTTCCATACTTGCTTATTTCTTTACCTGAAGAGCCAATTTGACATTTCTTACATCAAAAAAAAAAAATAAAAGCAAGATATTTTTCAAGTTTCCATCCCAAAGCTACCAAATTAGTTTCACTGAGGCACCAATGTCCCAGGCACCAAAGCTGCTCTAATTGACCATTTAGCTTCTTTTTCACTGAACATGCCATAACACGACGTTTTAAAAGTTCTCACAAAATAAAGCTCTGTAAAATTAGCAGCTCCAGTTTCACTTCCCAACTGCCTTTTCCCTACAGAGAAAGGAGCACATTCAGGCCCTACTGTTAGGGCAAGCTGAGGTAGCATACCCATGATCTGAAAGTCTTAGTGAGCCCACAAAAATGGAGTTCATAGTCAGAAATCCAGAGAAATTCTCACTGTTTCAGACCTGCTTGAACAGATGCAAATATTGAGGTGATCTTGCAGTAACAAACCCTTCCCTTTCCAGAGTAGCATTTCAGTCCTACGAGCAATCCTTACAATAACTGTGCTGTCTGCTCATGTCACACAGTTGTACAAGACCCTACAACATCCGGGTGTAGTAGCAGAGTCATGCCAGTGAAAATACTACTTGCAGGCAAAAACACACTCTGCAGCTCCATTCAGAGGCTGAACTTCCCTACCCACACAGATAACAACAGACGTTCAGGAAAAACAATCGGATAATTAGCTGGGATGAGGTTATACACTCCAGACTTAATTCACTCATCACAGCTTTAGTTGTTCTTAAGGTATATAATGGATTAGGACCAGGTCAGGTAACTGCTCCTCTTCCTGACAAATCCACCACAGACTAGGAAGCACAGGATGGTCAGACCACCTGCACAGACTAATTACTTTGTTTGTTTGTAGTCTGAAAGGAGCTCTCCTAGGAATTAGAATATATCAGTGTTAAACTCAACCAGCACTCATTCTTCCAGTGCCACCAAGCAATTTTCCACGTGAGATCCACTAATCCTGTATATATGCTTCCATGACTGAATGCATAAACAATCATCCTAGAAATAAAAATTGCCAGAAAAAGGCAGTAAACCCCCAACTTTTAATTTCAAATCTGCTACCTCAAAGTGCAGGTGTGTGTCTGAGCTGTGGTACAGTAGCTCAAACAAGAATAGTGAAAGTCCAAGGTCTCAGAAGCACAAGTCCCATCCAGCAGTGGCATGGTAGGCAGGAAAGCTGGAAAAATCCTTTGCCCTGGGCAAAGAGCTGCCTGACAGCAGGGTTGAGGCAAGAAGACCTCTGATTTTCAAACTGCCCAGATTACAGCCTGGAATTTTTGGCATATGAGAAAACAGAGGGCAGAGACCTCTGAGAAGGGCTCCTGGACAATCATGCAGGTCCTTCATGGGGATGTCTTTGGAAGACTTTTCTGCTGCTTCCCATAGACCACAGGGGACTCCAAGTGACAAATTCCAGGAGCTGCATAAAACAGCCCAGTGTGATGCGGTATAGCTCTTCTGGCACTAGCTTCACAGACGAATCAGGGACGATTGAGAAAGCAGAAGACATGGACAACCTTCACTGGCATCACTCCATGCCTGCAGCCAGCAAGGTCTCAGCCTGGGCCCTGCCAGGGAGGTGCACGTGTAGCTGGACTGGGATGGCTCCCTCTGTCTCGAGGAGTCCTGGTCAGGTCACACAGACCCTGCCACGGAGCAAACACCAGCGTGTGCCCTCACCATGCCCCAGGGCAGCTCTCCTTCACCAGCACCAGGGGATGTGCTGCTGTGGCCTGGCCTCAGCTCCCAAGCCCTGGCACGATGCAGGCACCAGGGATGAGCACAGCAGCCCGCTGGGCCCAGCCGTGCTCCCCCTCCTTCGGCAGCAGCCTCGGCCGCAGCAAGAGGTGCCTTCGTCCCAAGTGTCCAGAGCTACACGGAGAACAAACTCATTTACTTGCCCCTGAGGAAATGCCAGGCCAGCCTGGCTTGCTGGACTGCTCCCTCCACTTCCCCCTGGGTATTCACACGGCCCAGTAAAGACACACAGGGTAAGTGGAGGCTGCAAAGTGCCCAGACAACTCCGGCCTGTAAAGTCCTGCAGACAGATTTTGGGCTTCCCCTCCTTCCCAAGCACACCTAAGCACCCAACCCTAGGGCACAGGGGGGTGTGAAGGTCAGGTGTAGGGTATCACCAACAGGTTTGCAGAGGAAAAAGGACCTGTTTGAGTTAGCAGTGTAAAGATTAATGTCATAATTGACCTACTCCATGTGGATGGATTTGTCAAACCATACACATCACTGTGTTATGTGTAAATGCTGACAGGTTCTGCAGTAACAAACCCTTCCTCTTATGACGGCCAGCTCAAAAGTCTTACAAATACTCACTGCCATGTCCCTCTGATGCACAGCACAGCATTGCACAGCTGCACTGGACATGTAATAGCCATGCCTGAGCCAGGGGGGACATTTCTCAAAACCCAACACCACTTGCAGGCAAAAACACACTCTGCAGCTCCATTCAGAGGCTGAATTTCCCTACCCACACAGATAACGACATTCAGGAAAAACAATTGGATAATTAGCTGGGATGAGGTTATACACTCCAGACTTAATTCACTCATCTCACAGCTTTAGTTGTTCTTAAGGTATATAATGGATTAAGACCATGTCAGGTAACTGCTCCTCTTCCTGACAAATCCACTGCCAAGTAGGAAGCACAGGATGGTCAGACCACCTGCAGAGACTAATTACTTTGTTTGTGGTCTGGATTTTGGAGGAAGCCCTTGTTCTCTCCCCATCTCCCTCGGATGAAGATTTATCAGTGCTAAATCCAATAGACAAGTCCACCAGCGACTGTTTTTCCAGCATGACCAGAAATTTTCCGTGAGTTCCACTAATCCTCTACATCAACTCACATGACTGAACAGATAAAAAATTATCCCACAAAAAAATTGCCAGGAAGATTATAAAAACATCATTTCATATTTTAATGCAAAGTTTATGACTCTTACGTGCTCCTTCCCCTAGCTCTTATCCTATTCATTCTGGTTAGGAGCTCAAATTTTTGCAACACTTACTAGCAGGACTATATAGCAAGTTATTGGAAAGTTTTTAAAGGTAGTAAATGACAGAGCAGAGCCTGACCTGTCCAGAGGCACAAGAAATACATTATGTAGCAGAGCTGGAAAAACAAAACAAAACCAGAAACAAGTACAATGTGGTGAAGTATCACTCACATTTTGAGATGATATTGCTATGGTTCCTTTTATGCAGTCTACGAGTTCTCAGCATTCATAGATTTGTAAATTCATGAATTTACAAATTGAATTACGCCTTGTGCAAAGGATTCCTGGAGTGTAAAGGGTTTTTTTTCTCTTGCCTTCTGAAAATAATATCTCTTCAAAAAAGCTATGACAGTGTAGGGACAACCGGTTGTAAACACAGTGACTATTAGATGTGCTTTGTATTACACCAAAATATCAGCTGTCTTTAAAAAGAGAATTAAAATGCTGTTTAGAAGGATGAGAATGACTTTGTATCTTCTTTTTGGAGGAGTAATTAAGTGACAGAAATCCGAGAGTTTAACTAACAATTTGTAATCCAGTGTACTAATCCCCATAACATGTGTCCATCTGCTCTCTCGTCATCTTTTCTCAGACTCGTGTCTGAGACTGCTCCATTTGTATGGCATCCAAGTGATGGGGCTCTTTCCAGGACCCCTGTTGCTCTTGGGGACTCCAGTAACATCAGAGCCATGACACCAAGACTCATAATTCAGGAATCAGTTGTGCTGGCAGTATATGTGCTAGAGACAGGAAGGGATCTTCAAGTGCCAAACCCCATGGGATACAGTGTCTCCTGTCTCCTCCCGGATTCCGTGTTCAGCCCAGGTGGGATCATGGCTTTACCAGTCACTAGCAGGCCTGTAAACTTCCTGAGCAGTGGGATGGAGGAACCTGCTGCTATGTCCCCACTGAAGTTTTCCAGGTGTGGGTATGCATCCTTCCTCTGTTACCTACCCCACACCTGGACATGCCTCTACCCCCTCTCTGCCTCTTTACACTCTTGAAAAGGAGATGGACTACTACTTCAATATTCAGCTGAGCATCCCCACCTCACTGAGGCCCACCTGACCAGGGGAACAGCTCAGGACAAGGGGAAGAGAGGAAATCTGTCTTCTGCCCACGTGGGTCCTGTGGTCTCAAGGAGGGCAGATGATTCCACTGTCAATCACAGACTGTGGATCCCACCATGACACATTTAACATTCCCCACACACTGCATAGCCAGAGTACCACATCTGGATTCTGGATGACCCTCTAGAGTTGTCCTCAAGGGCAACTACAGGGTGCAGTTATTATATGCTAACAAAAATACACTGCTAATGGCAAATAAGTCACAATTCTAAAAAATCTAAAATAAACTGCTAAGATCAGAGTTGGACAACCCAAGTTCCATTTGGGATGTACTAAATTTGAGTCCTACAGCTGAAGAGCTTCACTTCCACAACCCTAACTTCTCCTTGTAATATAACAAACTTGAGTTGAAAACTACAATGGTGGGATCACTTGTGAACAAAACCGTGTAACTGAAAAAAAAGAATATATGAATATATTAAAATGAAGGGAGAGGGAGGAAGGAGGAGGAGTACAGCAGTTGTGAATTCTGTGTGCAGAAGGAACATCTGGAAAACCAGGCTGGAGGAATTAGAAAATCAAACAGCTCTAGATAATACTGATAGGAAATGCAGGTCAAATTGCAGGGATGTGATTAAGGACAGCAGAATGTTCCTGTAACAATTAAGGGATGTGCCAACAACAAAAGCTCTTGCTAAGGAGTGAACCATCCTGGGAAAAAAAATACAGTTTATGCTTTTCAGCCTCAACACAACACTGCTGTAGCACAGAAAAGCACATCAGGTGCAAGTCCACATCAAGCTTGCAAGCAACTGGAAACCCTCTCCAGCTGCCAAGCAAACAAAGGATGTGGGACTGCCGTGGAACAAGATGAAGAGTCAAACACCGTGGATTTTATTCCCCGCTCTGCCACAGATTTCCTGCACAACCTTAGGCCAACAGGTTAGTCTCTCTGTGGCCGCTTCCTCTTTCAACTCTTATCTAAACATTAAAAGGAACAAGAAGTTTGTGGCAGCTCTATAACACAACAGATTGCTTCCAAAGAAAAATAAAACAAAAACCCCTGTGCCTTATCCCACGCCCTTCCACTTTCAAGTTGTGTCAAACATCTCCCAGGACAGAGTCCCAGCGCAGCTTCACAGTGCAGTCACAACCTGTTCACATCCAGAACCAGCCTCTCTGCCAAGCCCACGGGACTGGCAGAGCCCTGCCAACAGGTTCACTGCTGCTCAGCAAGGGCAAATCCCTCACCCTGTCTCTCCAAGGGCCAGGACATGTTGAAAGAGCATGGCAGGAGCTTCTGCCTTTTCCCCTTGCACTTGTCCATAACCTTCAGTCGTCACTGTAAAAACTGTACAAACACTGCACAACGAAAACAGTGACCTGACCATGACCTGATCCTGACCATGATTTCTAAAGCAGTTAACATTTTTCTATCACAAATGCACAGAGGAGCTAAACTTCAAGTGACAAAATGTCCACAACTTTTGTGTAAGATTGTGGGGATTGGATACAATTGGAGAAACTATTTTTTTCAGTGCCTATGCATTCTGGGCACTGAAGAGGGCTATCACACAGACCTCACTCACAGTGGTTTTTCATCTACAACAACATAAGAGAGCAGAAATAAGAGATATGCTTTATCAGTTAAAGTAGTGGCACTGCTGTAGATGCAGTGGTCCAGAGATATCAGCAAGACATGGCTTGCAGGGAAGTAATATCCTCTTTCAGCAGACCCAGCACTGCTGGAAAAAATGAACATGTTTTCAGACACACAAGTCCCCTGCAGGTCTGAAAGAAGAGCAGAAGCAAAACCATCTCTTTTACACGAGTGCAGAGGTCCTAGCCAGAAGCCTGCTCAATCTTCTCTAGAGTATTTACACACAGGTCTAATTGAAGAATGTCACCTTTCCAACCCTGTCTCTTGTTTTTTAAATCCACTATGACAGTTGACATATGCTATGATGGACACGAATGTAAGATCCTTTCAATTACATTTTCTTTGTCCTGCCATTTCATGCCCCAAGGAAAAATATAAAGTGTCAAACTTGCTTGTTAATTTCACTGAAACAAGTTGAATTTACTCTGATGTATAAAATCTCCCAGATTTTTCAAAGAAGAGATGCTATCATATGCTTAGTTGTTTTATTCCACTTCACTAAACAGACACTCTCCCTTATGCTAGATGAAAAGTTTAGCAATGGCAAATGTCACTTTTAAATTATTTGATCTAAAAGCTACATCAGATCCCATTTCAGCCAGCTGTGGGGGAAAAGGTGGCTAGCAAAAGAAACCATCCACACCAACACCCACACTAGTGGATTCCTCAAAGACATAGACCAAAAAATACCCAAGACATGATTGTCCCTGCAAGTGTCATGGGCTCTCAGAGTATCTGAATGACACAAATCCTTGCTGACTGTCTCCTCTGCCCCAGCTTTTTTCAAGAGACTGAAAAATTATCTGTCACTGGACACATACTGAAGCCTAGGCTGATTACACCTCCCTGCAGAACTAAGCGGTTTGTTTCTAACCCATCTCACAGGGTCGGTGCTATCTGCTGACCAACAGACTCCTCAATGCCGTGTTTTCCAAGCAGAAATGAAGAGCTCACAAGCTTGTGCTCACTCTGAAGTTTTGGATTCTCAGAAGCGATATATACTAAGCAGAAAACCAGTGGAGAGGATTAATGAGGGCTTTGACTTGTACCCAGCTGCATGAGGGAAATCCCTGTCTTCCCAGCCCACCCTGCTTGCCCCCTCACCCCGAAAGGGAAGGGAGCAGAGGAAGGGCACTGTGGAGAGCAGGAGGCGGGAGCTCACCAGCACAGCACTCAAAGGCGCAGCCGAGCTGACTCCATCTGCAAAAAGCATCAAGGAGAAATGAAGATCTCCCACACAAAGAGCAAGTGTGGAACCAGCCAGCTGATTCCAGGGCAAACCCAAGAGAGGAAGTGGCAGGAGATTAGAACAAAGGTTGTCTTTATCATCTGTGGAGGCATGAGCACGGGGAACCACAGAGGCTGTGGCTGTGAGACACCCCCCTGTGCAGTGGGGCCCCACGGGAAGCTTCAGCTCCACAGTCTGGAGTTGTGCCTACGTGGACCTGCCTCATGACACACCTCATGCCCTGGCAGGGCACTTCCCAGAACAAGCACAAAGCTCGTGGTGCTTACCACTTACAGAGAAAAGAGCTCAGGAGACTGAGGGGACACCCAGCTACACCTGGGGAGAAGTTATGCACCCCTCAGAACAAGATGTGGTGAATGAGGAAGAGTGAGTATCAGAGACAGGTAGCAAGAAGACAAATCCAGCCAGTTCTACAGACCTTGCACATCCCACTCTCCAAGAGAAACATTCACAGAATCTTCAGGCAGGATAAGCACAAGCACTTGGGACAATCCCTGCCTTGTGGGTGGAAGCCAGCAGATCCTCCTGCAGGCGGTCTTGTCACACCAATTAGTGATGTAGCTAGCAGCACTTTGCTTCAGTACCTCAGAAGCAGGCTTAGCAGAGCAGATTCCTCACATGACCTCCAAAACCATGCAAGAGCTGCCCTATGCATGCAAGTGCAGCACTCCCTCAAAGCCAGGGGCTGGGGGAAGCAACTGCACCTACCAGAGACAGAGACACACCTTCCTCTTCCCCACTGGCTGTATCTCCCTTGCTGGGCTGAGGAAAATCCAGCCATGCAAACAGGTTCCTGCCTGCTGAGCAGCTTGCCCTTTCTGACAGGCATCCCTCACTCTGCAAATAGAGGCATTTGTCAAAGGCAGACATGGAGCTGAATGTAATTCTAGTTTAGCACACATGCTAAATGGCTATAGCAGGATCAAACACCATGTTTCTTTCCAAGGCTGAGAGTACGGTACCTCCCTGAATCCTCTTTTTTTGAGAAGTCATGGCTTTGGGGCTCTTTTTGGGGTTTGTTTTTTGAAGGAGCACCATGTGCATTACAGTAGCCCAGTCACTCTTCTTGAAGCACTATGTGTGACAACCTATGCTAGGTGATTAATTAATTTCATTATATTACATTGATGCACTATGGTCTCTTATGCCTAGGCTTCCCACCATGAAAGGAATCTATAGGCAACATATTAATAAATAAAACCAAACCAAATGCATGACTGACCTGCCAGGTTTGGGTTTTTAAAAAAGAATGGTCTGTGCTATCTACTACCTGATAATTCTTATTCAAAGAGAAATACAGAGTACAGCTAAATATGTGTGTATGTACACACACAAGTAGATTTGCAAAAAAAAAGAGCAACTGTATGCCACAACACTTGTCACTATTGAGATTTATACATTTAGACTGATCCTTACTCTTACTGAATTATTGCCTTCTTCCCTCTAATTTCCAAAATTACTTATTAACCAGCTGTTCCCACAGTTAGTTTTGTCAGCTGTTAGACACATAAATAAACAAATTATAAAGTAAGTGTGGAGAATGATTAGAAGGAACAAAAAAGCACACTAATGCATAGTGTATTCATATTCAGCTGTCATGCACCCCATCTATTCCTTTAATGGCTCTTTCTTCTCACTTCTCTTTGCTGACATTTACATTAAAAGGTGCAGTGTCTTTCAACTTCCATTTTGAACGAATGCTCCTTGTAATGAGCAACATAGGCTTGAAAGTATGTTTTCTGAAATGCAGTGAAAAGGTAGTTTTAATGAAGAGAAATGAGAAAACTGGAGAACACTAAATCGTTTTGCAATCTGAATTAATGCCTATTTGGAAAAGGCTCAACTGAGGAAGGAGATGTAAGACTTTTGGCAATGAGAATTCTAATTATTTCAAGTCTTGGCAGTAATTTTATCAAATAGTAGCAATTTCATTAAAAGGTGCACTGCTAATCATCTACATAAGGCCTCCAGAGGGGAAAATACACCAATAATTGCATAATTATGTTATCACTGCTCGTATGATGGACCACATTAAATACCACAAAGAGGAACACTGCTTTTTACTTTCTCTAGATATTTAGTTCAGTACGTTTTCCTAGAAGATTACAGCAATAAACAAGACTTTCGGATGTTCACCAAATTTTGCAGAAAAGACACAGCTATCTTTTATGCCTATAATACTTTGTATTCTCTTTTCCTTCACTGAAAGAACTGACAGATAAATGAGAAAAATTCTGGGTTTAGTAATAAGATAGAGTATTTATATAGTTACGTTACCAAAATACAAGTCATTGCATCATGTCCTGCAGGCACATGTCAAAGGATCCATTTAAGAAGCATGTTTTAGGGTATTTCCATATTTGTCCATATAAATTAAGTGTATCTATTCAGAGCTTTTTTATAAGCCTGCAAGAAGTTAGATTCCCCTTGTCTAAATAACACTTAAATTTTTCTATTAAGATGTTGGTTAAAAAATCTTGTTAAAGCGTTATTTTACAGACAATACTAAATCTAATAAAGTAGGTTTTTAATGAGGTATCCAGTATATTAGAGAAGTATCTTTGCATATGCCTTCTCAAACTATGACTAAGACAGTGTCTGGGGGAGTCACTGGCACATTTTTCAGAACACCCTCAGGTGAAAAATTTCACCTCAGACAATCACGCCAACACCCAGCAACATCTGTCACTGATGTTGTCTTAGAAAGAAGTGCTTTGAATACAGACACTTGGATACATTTCTGACAATTCAGTTTCATTTCCTCAGTCTTCTGGCAATGGGATAAGTAACTCAGCTGTTGAACTTCATCTCCAATAGCAGCAGAAGTTCAACTTGTAGTTTTTGCTTTTTTAAGTTGTACTTTATTTTCTAGTTTGCTTACAACAAGCCTTATCAGAAACTGCATATACATTGCCTGTATATAGGTAACTGCTTACTGAAAAGTCCTCCTTCCTGCCCCAGGAGAGATACACAGAGGACTACTGAATGTGAGTGCAGCCTGAGTGCCTGCCTGAACAGGGAATCTCATTTCAGCATCTCTCCTGAATATATCTAGCTTATAGGAGGAGACCAGAAACACAGGGCTTACTTCTGCTCCTTCCACTTGACCTCTTTTATTGTGCTGCATACCTCAAATCCTAGGTATGATAACATTAATACTACTGCAAAGTCAGCAATTTTATGTATAATACCTGGAAGTCAGACATGCTATGAAATAGGAAACTTCAACAGCTTGTGTTAAAATGAACACTACTGGGAGGAAGCTTTTATTTTGTGGAAGATAACATAATTTCTTTTCAAAGTTCAAAAATTATGCTCATCCAGGCATAGAAAGCACTTCCATGACATAGAGAATAGCAAACAAAGAAGCTTCAAAAGTGAAGAAGAGAATCAGCCAGCCACTGAGCAGCAGAAAATTAATGTCTCAGGATTGGGTCCAGGCACAGAATTGTATACAAGGCATACAAACAGTACCATTTCAGGTAAAAATACCCTATTACGCTGCATATTTAATTTAATGTTACATGAAAAGTAAAACCACAGTATTTTTATTATGCACATTTTCCTTTTTAAAGGTAAAAATACTCAACAGTGATTTTGAAAACACAACATAAATTTAAACTTACAGCTCCTCTAATCATTAAAAAAATAAAAGCAAAAATTTATTCAAGCTAAACATTTGCTGTCAACATTTTAAAGATAATCTAACTACTGGATTCATCGAAGTCAGTCCCTGAGCACCTTTGGGCAGGTTGTGCTGCAGCAATAAACCAGCCTTCGGCATCTGGAGTTTCCTAGTGGGTGCAGAGAAAATATTTTCTTTATTTCAGTTCATTCAGCACAACTCAATTAAGCAACTAGTCCATTCAAAGAGGAGCTACTATCTGGAGCTGAAAAAAACCCCATGAATGTTTCTTTCCAGTCCTGTTCTAAGAATAAGGAGCGAATGACATGGACTAGTTCGAAAATTTTTGTAGCACAGCGATTAGAAACCACCAGTTTTGACTACAGAAAGGCCTTTCAGGCATTAATTCTTTATTTCAAAACATTTCTCAATGAGTTTTTTCTTCTGAATTGGCTGGCTCTGATGTGGTGCTATTTTTTATCTAACGGAAGAACATGTCAGAATTCTTGTTTCCTTCATTGTAATCGATGCAAATCATCAGTAAAAATCAATTATCTAATACAAGAAATGTCAACATTTTCTATTTTCATACTAAAACACACACGTGGAGAATCAGGATCAGTGTATATATAACAAGCTACATAATTGCTTAAATACAGGCACAGTGATTAATCAAAGTAAGTATAACATTAACTGCAAAGGCTATATTTAATTAAAACTCTATCTCAATGGTAATAAAGGAGGTTAAACCTTTCTTTGCAAAATGATTAAGTACAAATGCAAAACAGTTAAAATGAGGCTTACTGTTGGCTGATTTAAATCATGATTAAAATCAGATTTACAATGCTTTGAATCAAATTGAAGCACACGGTACAGGGGGAGGTAACTGTTTTATTGAACCTGGAAACACTGCGTTTCTCATCTGCAGTCAGATGTCAATTTTACACCTCATATCTGGAGGAAATGCAAATGCATCTGAGAGGGCTGAGAAGAAAGAGCAGGAGGAGAAGGAGTTATAAAAGACACTCCAAAAGAAAATGTTGGAAAAGGTTTATCATAGAAAAGAGCAGCTCAAGAGTTAATATTGTCGATGTGCAAAATATTATTATAAAAAGGACGGTGATGAGTAGTTCATTATATCCAAAAGACCAGGAGAATAAAAGGATGGAATTAAGGAACCAGCAAGGGAGATTAGGTATCAGAAGAAGCTTTTGACCTTTAATAACTATTTACTAGAAAAAAACAGGCAGTAAGACTCTGCAGCACAAATCTGCCTTAGAGCAGGTTAGAACCAAAAGTCTTTGTGGGGAGATCTGCTCCATCTGACTACAAGGAAGAGCTGGGGACAGAGCAGATCTCTGCAGGTCTCCTCCAGCCTTACTCACAGGGTTCTCTGGGAGCTTCCTAAGACTTGCCATGTCTCTTAGAAACCCAGCTGCAGGAAGAAGATGAATGCATGAGAAAGTGAGATTTCATTCAACAAAGAATGAAGTTTCCAGTCCTGAGGCCTGCAGACAAAACCTTCAGCATGTGACATCAGTGCAGCCATTAACTCCTGAACAAAAAACAGATGAAGTAAGAGAGCCAAGTGCAAGTTTTAAATCTCATGATGCCTGTCAGCAGGAATCTAGATAGTTCTGAATGGCCTAGGTATGCAAACATCCAAGACATTTCTATTACACAGCTCACTGGGATTTTCTACCCCTTCAAAGCATGCAGGCTCTCAATGGCAGGCTATAACCAACAAGCTCGATTTCTTTTTCCTGCGTGGCTTTTGCACAATGCCTTTCTGTACAACAAGTCCACTCCAGCCTTCTCTTCTCCAGGCTGAACAACCCCAGCTGTCTCAGCCAGTCTTCAGAGGAATGCTGCTCCAACCTTCTGGTCCCTCATGAGGAGCACGGTCACCCAGCACGAGCAGAGGAGCACTGCTTAGCTTAACACAATGACTGACAGGAAAAGATAGCAGATGTAGGACTAACTGGGATTTGCCATGCTTCCAAAGAACCTGTAAGAGACACATCTCTCTGATTTTCACATTTGCCTGCCACAGTTTTCATCTCTTCTTAACTTAAATCAGCCCATGCATCCTCTTTATCACTTAGATTTACAACTGTCAGTGTCTAGTTGACCAGTTCTCCATATCAGATATTTGATTGTGTTACATGATTACAGATTCAACTGCCAAGATGACATTTAAAATTATAGACATTTAATGCAGTCAGCCCCCCCTGGTGACAAAACCCCCTGTAGCTCGTAATGTTACCCAGTGATGCTACATTGCTTCATGTTCAATTTCTGGGAATGATCCCTATGGAGAAGCCCAGAAGTCGCATAGCATGGTAGCAACATTAGAAACTTTTCTGTTATTTACATGCCTCTTTGCTGTTAAAGTCAAGAGCCTTACATACTGAAAAAAAAAAAATCTTCTGCAACATAAAAAATATCATTAAAAATCCATTAAATCTGAAAACATGTGTTTTCAGAATAAATCAATATAATCCCCAAGAGTAAATCCACTGAGAGAATAACATTTACTGAGCTTTCTAATTGGTATCCCCCTAGAAAACAGGAGACACATTCTCCCCTCAAACACAGATGTTTACACGCTCCTTGTGCTTTTATCACTAACGGCAGCAATCTTGGCCAGTGGACAAACAATACACTTCAGTTGTCATTAGGTCTGGCAGCCAGCCAAGGAGACTGCTCACACACGTAACATTACTCCCATTTATGACTGTTTGCAGGATTCACTGTCAAACAGGGTCCCACTGGCAAAAAACCTTCTAGTTTCCTAAAAGGCACTGAAAAAGCCAAGCACAATAATATAGAATACCGTAATATAAAAGAATAGCAGTTATTTTAAAATTCCTTTTATGTCCAGGTCTCATAATTCCTGTGTGCATTCTCCTCAGATTTTTTAAATAAACGATCAAAAGATGCAACACACTTTCACTAGGTGCCTTAGCATCAGCTCCTCTCCCACCTACGGTTACAATAAACACCTTAGGCTCTGTTACAGCTGAAAAGTCTCAACCAGACAAGCTGAGTTTCTAAGGGACAGAAACATCTGCAAATTGTTTCATGTGCATGGGAACAGTCAGAAAGACATTTAGAAATTTTAAAAAGGTAAAACTTTGTACTTAAAGTGACAGGGTACTTACAGTAAATGCAATGCATTAGGATATCAGACCTCATTTCCTCCAGCCATTCTCTGAACAGCTGAAAGAGACTTAAGGAAATGAGTCAAAATCCTGGAAGATGTTTGTACTAGATGAAAAAGAAAACAACATCTGTAAAATCATGTGTCACATCTATAGAGCAAGACAATGTGCAACACTTGATCTCTGCAATGGCATTCATCTTCATGGACAGAGGAAAAAAAACCTGAAAAGTGGCTTAACCTTGAGCAATTACTGCCTCTCTTCTACAAGACTGATAGGAGATTATATCAGTCATTGTGTATTGTAGATAAACATATATGTTGTTGAAACTCTTTGATGCTGCATGGTTCTTGTTTTATCCAGATTTTGTTGTTCCTTACCTTCAGATTCCATCAGACTGTTTACTGTTCAGACTAGAATGCACCTTTCCTTCAACCTACAAATACCTGGTATTTGGTATTTAGTTTGACAGCTCCAGATATGACTTAAAAATCTTTCTAATAACTTGCAGTAACAACAAATTACAGTTCAGACAGAAATCCAAAGACTATAGAGACACCATTAGTCTCTCAGAACAGACCAGAGAGCAAAAAGGACAAGCTTCACTAGGAGAATCTCCTACTGACTCGAATATGACTCAGATGTTCCTCCCCAGACCTAACCTAGCTCATGTTTACATGTGCTAAAGACATATCCCTTCCAATTCCACCTGTATCCTGGTGCAGCATGTCCCTTCTGGAGGTGACTCAGGATCCTTTGCTTAATTCAGGCAGCTGCAAAGAAGTGTTACTGTTTGGACAATCACTGGGAGAGCTGAAGTGAGATGGAAAAGCCACAGAGAGCCAATACAACCCAACAGTACTACAGCTGCAGTCATCTGTTGACAAGAGGCTCTCTCTGGCAAAATAAGCACATGGAAATGCCTTCAGTCTCTATGAATGGTATTTAAACAGGATGTAAATGGGAGTCTCACTTCTTGCCAAATTTGTCACATTCTTTATTATGAAACTGACAAAAATCACTTACGCACTTGCTGGGAGAGGGTTTCCAGTGGCAATGCAAGGAAAAAGAGTTGAATATTGAGCAATCTTTGATATTTCCATTCTGCCCCTGGCAGTGGCCTTAGGCCACTTTTCTGCACAGGAGAGTCTGCACTGCCACAGGGGAGGGAGGAAAAGGAAGAGAGAGCAGAGATGGACATGGGAGTAGGGAGGGCAGGATACTCAGACGGCTTGAGGGAGTCAGAGCAGTAACTGAATGACAGCAATCAGAATCCTCATCAAATTCAATCTTCCTTCTTAAAGCTTCCTCCCTCATGGCTGACAGGTAGCAGGGAGCATCATGAAAACAGACATTCTTCCCTCTGGGCACACGGAGAGTCTCCTAATACGCTGTAGCTGATGGGGGGGGGGGGGGGGGGGGGAT
>VZRX01007347.1:73925-140802 GCA_013398075.1 Notiomystis cincta | reverse complement strand
AACACAAAAAAAAAAAAAAAAAAAAAAAAATTAAAAAAAAGAGTCACTTAAATGTAAGGAAGGCACTTGCAAAGAGCAAGGAGGATTTAGACTACAAATGCATTGCAAGGAAAGGGTGGTGGAATCCCACAGAGGGAGTTTTTTAAACACTGATGAGACGACTGATGAGGATCTGGGAGCACTCGCTTCTGTAGCTGCAGAACTGGAGTGGAGCTGCTCTTCAGGCAGAAATAAGACAAACTACACAAACGTCGAGCTTTGACTGCTTTGGCAGTCAGTGTCACACACTGCTGAGGTGAAGGAGAGGTGTACAGGTGACCCAGGCAAAGGAGTCATGCATGCATTCACCAACCATGCTCTGCCCAAAGTATCCACGGGCAGCACCTGAACAGGCAGGTGGGCAAAGGACACACAGGCTGTCAGAAAACCTGTAACAACACTTCTAGGTGTACAGAAAGATGTAGAGGACATATGGCAAAACTTTCACCCGTGGAAAAGCATAAATGTAGACTTCTTGAAATGTGTCAGTACAGATCAGAAAAACTATTGAAGGTAAAATATTCCTCTTTTTTTTTTCCTTCATCTTCCTTTCTTTTTCACTCCTGTCAGATTTTTTCCCAAGGTTAATAGCGCTGTCCCACATGGTCCAGCATGAGATGAAAGTCTTGTCTTATATGTTTAAAATGGCTCTCTCCATTTCTTTACTCTCTTTCATCTCTGACAGCCAGTCTCTTTTGATGGGTGAATCCTTCCCCTGCTGCAAAATGGAATATTTTTTTATTAGCACATCAACAATTTCAAAATCAAATAATGTTTTAAAATCTTTTAGTATTTCTTACTAAGTGCTAGCCTCATCAAACTAATCCTAGGGAGGAAAAAATAACTGAAATACTTAATTTATTCATGTTCCCCCGATTTTCCAGGTGTCTCTGGATTTTGCTTCTTTAGGAGGAAAAAAGTGAGCTGGAATTTTTTTATATAAACACTTGGGGGGGGTTAATTTCTTAAGGATGCAAAGGCAGCGCACAGTGTACTGTAAGAGGTTTTCAGTAAAGCATTATCAAGGAACATGTGATGTTGTTATTGTGGCAGGTTTCTCCCTGTTCCCCTTGATTAGTGCTCTTTCAGTTAGTGGCCTGCCTTTAGGTCCTGCACATCCCTGATCACATGAACCCAAACTCCGCGTGGCTCTGCATCATATGCCTCTTTTTCACGAGCATCAGCTCAATGTTAGATCTCAAAATCAAAGAGGTAACAGTATTCTCCACGTGCTTTGACTGACTATAAATAGCAACAATAAGTGGGAAACAAAGGTGAATTGCTTTTAACCTTGCCCCTTCATTTATTTTTAATAATTATAATGATAAATGCAGTTGCCCTTTCCAGTGTATTGCACCAAATGCTGTAAGTTCTCTTGTCTATATGCTGTTTGCATTACAGAAGCAAAAGAAAGTTTCTTAAGCTGTGGAGGTTTCTCTTAAGTCTTTTTCCTAAATTTTTGTCCAAAATTAGTGAGCATAAACCAGGAAAGTTCTTTCTTGGCTTTGCAGCCAGCCTCACGTGTTCCTCTCTTCGGTTGTCACTGTGGTGCTGTGGCAGTAGGTTAGGACAGGTAATGCCATCTCTCCCCATCGTCTGCTGGAGACAGCTGCAGTAGGTTGACATTTGGGGGAGTGTGGAATGAAAAGAGAAACAGGAGAGATCTACAGACTTTGGACACAATACAGATTTGGAGATAAGAATGATAAACTTGGAGAAATATGTGAAATTATATTTGAAAAGTTCACTTCAGCTTGAAAGCCTTGAAAGTGTTTTAACATTTGTGGACAAGCTCCTTTAAAAAGTCAACTCAAATGATTGCTTTTGCACATCCATGGGACTGCTTGCTGAAGTAAACATTGAATAGATCAATAATATTGGTAAGATTAAGCTAATGTCATCAAAAACTGGTGCTCTAATGAAGCACTTGTCATTTCTGTATCTGAATGGAAATGCATTTGGAAATTAGCTAGTTTGATGGTTTCAAACAATTTATTTGTCAGAGCTATGAAAACCTTTTTTACAGCATAAATAATCTTGGAATCTATTTTATCTATGACAAAATGTATCTATTGAGAAGAGAGGAAAATACTCTTCTGATACAGTCAATCAATGCTGGCTAAAATCCTCCCTGATAACCCATGATAACAACTTTTTCTATAAGGTTGTACTTTCCTTTTTCTAAATGGCAGATTGACAGACTTTAGGCTGGAGCATGGCTCTTTCATATAAACTGGCAGCTCCAGCAATCCAGACAGCTCCAGATTTAACTCCTCTGTGACTCCTGAAGGCTTTGAGAAATTATGAGAGTTTGAAACACATATTGATTTACCAATGTTGCTGTAAGAGCTATCTAATCACAGGCATAAAAGTTTGTTAAGCTTTTTAAAAGTGAAAAGTGGTTAAATCTCTGCCTTGTGCATTCATCTAAGACAGCATTTCTGAAGAGTGGCTGTTAGGAATGTCGTATGACCACTGTGCAAAAATATATACTCAGCACTCTGCTCTATCTTGATCCTAATCGACAAAACCGTAGCTGTGAATTTTCTCAGCCTCTTGTTTTATTAATTAAAAAAGAAAAAAAAAAGGGTGTGAAATCTGCTGGTGTAAACTGTTGGTACAGCAAGGTATAATCCAGCTCGACCTGTTTGCTAGAAACCTTGAGATTTTGGGAGATCCTATTGCATTTTTTTATTAATCTCTAGTCTTCTGCTCTTCACACTAACATGTTAGGATGGGTAAGTGGAGAAAACTGGTAGCATTTGATAGGCATATGTTTTAAGACTTAATTTGTAGATGGCAGGATTATAATGTCTTCATGGAGTTTAACTGATGGAATTTCTGCTATTTTTAGAGGGATGACACTAAAATAAATTCAGATAAAGTGGACACCTTTATCTCATTCCCCCTGGAATATGAATCTTCAAACTGAATCCATTCAGTATTCCCTTTTAATCCAATTGTGTAGAATACTCACTTAATCCCATTGTGCCTGTGATCTTAAGCTGGCATTGCCATCCTAGTTAATTAAAGATTTTTCCAGCATTGAATGTCAAGAGCTTAGATATAGTCGTCATTGAAGCTTGAAATATATGCTGGTTTTGAAGACATCTTGTATTATCACATGCATAGCACACTATTGTAAAAACTGTTTTATCAGTCTGAGCTTAAGTGGAAAATAAAGGCTCTAATCTCCTTGATAGCATTTTTTTGTTAGTTTATAGCCTGCAATCTTACTAAGAAAAGAGATTTGTCTTTATGAACTGCCAAGTGTCGTTCTTGCCTTTATCGCTTGCAGCTTTATTTGCACAGGCCACTGTTGGGAATTGACTCCATGCAACCACGTAGGTCTCTGCAAGTGTTGTTTTGTTTTACTTAATTTTGTTGCTGGGTTGTTGGTTTTGGATTTTTTTTTTTAATGACTTGAACATATCCAAATGATTGTGAAGAAACAGCTGATGTGGCTTCCTCGAATGCATTCTCCTTTCCCAGCTCGCTGCCCTACCCGTTCTTCCCTGGCCTTCACACACCCAGCAGCTTCGGGCTGCAGACCCAGAGAGCTTGTCCTTGCCCTCTCTGCCTGCTCCCCACAGGATATTAATGCCTCCTTTGCTGAAAACATATCCAGCCTCCAGATCTCGTGACAAGAACTAACTTTGCTTTGCAGTATATAAAGAGTCCTGTGTTTTCTTACAGTGCTTTGCCATATCTGAAATCTAAATAAATGCCTAGAGAGGGGCTTGTCAGGCATTTTTCTCTGTGGTGATTAAAACCACATGAGATCCAGTTGACTCCTTTGACATGTTTGCTAAATTGCACTATTTTGCATATCAATTTAGGGATAAAATAAGAAGCAAACTAAAACAAAAGCAAAGGAACTGCCATGATTGAGATAATACGTGTCAAAAGTGTGATGTGGAGAAGAGGATGTTTCTCTGCCTGTGTTCCCTGAGTAGATGAACTAAAAATCTTTCTTTAACTTATTTTAATTTAGCATTCTTTAGGTGTATCATAAATTGCTTGGCTCCTTTTTAGCTTTGCAAGCTATCTTCAAGGCTCTTTAGGTACCATTTTGTTTATAGCTTTGTGTAGTTTGAAGAAATCTGTCAGTTCCCCCTTATTCAGCTTTAAAATTTGTTACTAACTTGGGTTGTACTGTATGGGCAAGCAGCCTGTTTTGACTCCTCCTGCTAGTGCTGCTCTCACATGTCTCTTGTGGGGCTTTCAGCCTTTGTCAGAAGAGCATCATATGAGCCTCCTGCTCTGTCCTCGTCCCATCCGCAGTGCCTGCTCTGCCTGTCTCCATGTACAAAGCAAGGTGGGTTTGTCACAATGCTCCCACCTTGTCTGGAACAAGGATATCAGTGTTTGGCCTTAAAAGCAGCTGTTATTTGTTTCAGAGAAGGCAGTTCTTAGAATAGTAAACAGACTGCACATGTGACGCGTTTACTATTTTTCATAGAAGCCTGGTTTTCTTGGCTGCCTCTCCACAAAGCTTGTTCCTGCTCAGTTTTGTTCAATTCCCAGGATGACCCTGGGCAGCTGAACTAATTAGAGAGCAAGACAGTTATTAGTTAGCATCTCCATCTTTGAGAGGGTAACTCCCATCATTGGGAAAGCTAGCCCTGCAGTTTGCTACAGATGGATGAAGTATCCACAGAGCTAACTTTGCCTCTCACTGCTGCCCCTGCAACCTTGATGAGTAATCCCTATTAAATTAAAATGCTGTAAATGCTGTTGCCCCTCTCTCTCTGGAGGAGGTGACCCTTACCAAGGCGGTGCTATGGTGTCTTAGGGGACCACACAGCAGGTATGTATGTATTTAGGCTTTCATTACTATCTGGCTTCACAGTTCTTGGTAACCAAAAGTCTCTAAGAGGTTATATTCCTATCAGTCTTATTCCATTTTCCTACAGCTATCTTGTACTGCCAGAGGCTTTGAGGTATTTTTTTCTTCAGCTCTGTGTATTTGTGAATGCAGTATATATTATAATCCCCAAGCCCACAGTGTTGGTAGACATACACAACACTGGAAGAGTTAAGGTTTTTCAAAGATGCCTCCTCATTAAGAAGGTCATGCCCATCACATTTATTATCCAGTCCTCTCTTTTTTCACCTGTAGGAGGTTTTTTTGCCTTTTTGATAAGGGTTTTCAAAATAGAATGGTGCAATGAGATGGAAATTTCATTTCAGTCCATTAAGTAGTCCAGTAAGCAGTCCATTGTGTAGCATAAGTGAGCTTTTGCAGACACTTTTCTCCACAATGAATGTTCACTACCCAGCACCTGGAAAGGCCTGTACCAAGGGATTGCACCTTGATAAATTTGCATTTTGATTTGCATGTAGTTTGTTTGGATAACCAGAAAGAAAAAAACAGTTAGTGAAGATGCTCAGCAGTAAAAATTATATTTGTCCCTGCAAGACAGGTATTGTAAAGCCTACTGATACTAATGAAATCATGTGGATTTAGAAGGCTTGTGAATTTGGATATTCTGTTAAGTAGGATGATTACTCATCATTTTTCTCGTCCTCTTCTAAGTTTAAAGACATTTACTAGGCTCACATCAACTAGTATGCTCCAATTCAGACAAATGAGTTTCAGGATATGTTTTCTGTGATCCTTTTCCTATTTTATCTCAGTTCTTTTAGGGAGTTGATATTAAAATGATGATTACTTATGTATGAAATTTATCTAGATTTTTCTAAACATTTTTTCCCTACAAATCTGTCTGATATGCAATATAAACAGCTACATTAGTGTAAAAAAATTCTAAAGACCATATCTGGTGTTTTCCTGTTAAGTTGGTTCCCTCCTGTGTGTTGTTTCTGCTTCTGAATTTGAGAGCACTGCTGGAAAACCCCTGATCCCAGTTGTGGACCCCATGCCAGGCTACAGATTGTGTGCAGGTTCCCATGCTCACCTGTTAGGAGGTGACCTCCAACATCCGTGCCAAGGTGCATTTTCAGAGCTCACCAGCTTTTTGTACCTGCAGTGCAAAAGCCCCGATTTCTCTTTTGCCTGTTGTAAATCTTACAGACATTTATATCTGAAAGCCAGGGTCCCTAATTAACTGCCTGTACAGCCATCCCCTGCTGAAAGGCAGCTGCCTTTGAGGAGGGAGCTGTTGTCACCTGGCAGCACAGAGCATTGATTTAGGACCCAAAAATGCCCAACTAAAACGGAGATTATGGATTCTTTAGGGTTCAGATGGAAATTACAGAGCATCCCTTTGCCATCTGCTCCTTGTTGGAAATAATGCAAATGTAAATGTCAGCTTTGCATCCTATGAGCCCATAACCCCTCTAGGCCTTTCTTGCTGAGAGGAGGTGCATCCACTGGGACAGGGTTTTGACAGCTGATAGTGTGGTTTCTGTGCCTGTGTCCATCCCAAACTACTCCTGTGTCATTCATATGTTTGTTACATTGGTTTGTGAGACACTGGCCATGAAACAGGCTTAGGAAATTCCTGACCCTTCTTGCCCTATTTCTGTCCTCTTTTGAGGCACTTTAACTTGCTAGTTCTTTGTTTTGCTGTCGCAGATATTTTGAGGAACCACAGAAAAGGCTACTTTTCACCCTAATCTAGTTTGTGATCTGGTTTACTGTGTGGCTTTCTGAACATGTCTACTGCCAAAGGGAGGGAGGAAAAGCAATGAGAACAAGCAGTGAGAAGGAAATTACAGTGGCTTGCTGCTAAAGGCAGCATCTCACAAAAGCAAACAATTTTTTTCTACAGGAGCCAAAATACCAATGTAAATGCCATAATGCCTCTATCTGAAGCCAGGTGTGAAGGTACTTACAGATGATTCCCCCAATTGTAGGTGCACACCTAAATAGCCAGGGTGGTTGAAACAATGGAAGGCAGCAGTCAGCTCCTCCTAGGAGTGGTTATTTTGGTTATCTTGGAGCTGTTTCCCTTGCCTCAGGTCAGCTGGCTGATACTTTTGTGCCCAGTCTGGGTGGCTGCTGCCTCTATTTATCCTTACATGAAATGTTATACAAGATGTCAGTAATAGGTACAGTGTGTGAAATGCATGATCTTGAGTGTGTTACCAGCTCTCTCTGTGCAGCCTGCATATGGCCCATTGTTAACACAGATGTCAGCCCAGGAACAGCTTGCTTATCTTGCTACACCTCAGAGAGCAGGCAGCAACTCCCCCCCCAGATTTTGCTCAAGTTCCTGTGTCAGAAGTGGATCATTTGGTTTGGGGCCTTGGAGATGAAATTAGTATAGCAATTAGGATGTGGCTGTGGCAAATATCCACTCAATAGTCTGTGACAACGTGCACTGGATTTATGACAGTGACAAGAAATCAAAATAACATGGTAGGGTAGCTCCTTTCAAAGGCAAATTTAAGAGGTGCTGTTAGCTGAATCTGAGTCAGAGTCTCAAACTGGGGTTAAGTCTTGGGGCATTTTTATCTACAGAACTTTGATGCCATGTTAGTAATTCTCACTGCACAGCCACTGTTCAGCTGATAAGCAGAAACATGCACAAAATGTAAACAATATTTAGAAGTTTTCTTTCATCTTCTTTAGCAGATGATTTCTCTGTTTCTCTAACATAGTCATATGATCAACAATGTGTCATTTTGACCCTTAAAAGCCTGGAAGAACATGAACATGCCAAGTTCCTTTCCAATCACTTCAGAAATCCTGCAAACAAACATTGTGTAGATCCAGAGCTAGCAACACATCAGTCCTTGGGTTAGTTTGGCTGATACTGTCAGACACTGATGCGAGAGAAAACTGCAGCCTATGTTCAAAGCAGTAACAGGGTCCTGGATCAGCAAATCAACTGTCTATTTGATGCCTTTTTGCTGGTCCTAAAATCATGAGCCAGACACAGTTAGGTGATAAAAAAGGGTTACCTTTATATGGATCCTTAGGGGCACAATTCTCCAGATGGAAAACACCAAAGATGCACCCGTAGCATAACGTGTATACAATTTTTATATATTTAGCACATTAGCATATCTGACAAAATTCCCCAGTTAGAGACAAAAGTGGTGAGGTTATTCCCCCCAGTTCAACCCTCTTTGAATTCCCCCTCTTTTAGATTGGAACTAAACTTTGTTTATGGAAATATGTCTCAGAGAGGTAGTTTAAACCTTGGCTTCCTTGAGAATCTAACCTTGGAACCCCAGCTTGGAGCCACTGGGGAATTTTTCTTGTCTTTCTGTCTAATAGAGTAGGTAAAATGCTAGCTAGGAATACTCTGATAGGCTACAGAGCTACAAATATATGTGTAAAGAATACAGAAAATATAGAAAAGGAAAAAGGCATAAATCAATAGAGCATCACATTCGTTTTGTATTCATGTCATATTGCTCTGTGGGCAGCTGCAGTGGATAAAATGTTATTGATTGAAAGCTCATTGAATTTTGCTTCTCTTAGTTACTTAATGAAGACAGGATCTCTATTGAAGTGAGCCAGCTGAGACTAAGATTCACCTGTGTCTAAGCTAGACAACTAGTTGCTGTCTAATCTAGTGCAGAAGTGCAGGCACCTCTGGAGTGACAGTCATCCAACCTGTGCATCTCCTCTGGAGATGTCTTCCTGCTCCTCAAAGGAATGGTTTAGACAGGTATCTCACTCTTAGGTGGCTGAAATGATGTGTATATGCTGTTTAGTCTCAAAGGTTAACAGGCATTTCCTTTAAATGTCTAAAAAACAATAAGGTGGACAAATACAATCAATGAGTTTTCTCTATAATTAAATCCAAAGCAAAACAAACCAAATATTTAGACATGGAGACTCAGTTACAAGCACTGATCTGTCCAGATCCTTGTCACTACCAACTATGTTTCATATCCCTTTGGTGTTTTCACCTGTGACTGGCACAGTCTTAAACAGGTCTGCAAGTCTCCTTGCACAGTGGGAAAAAAGGGGAACCTGCAACTGCCATATGGCAGTGGGATTTTGGACTCCACTTGCACTGCCCCACTGGAGAAATTTGGTGAAGTTTCTCTGTGCCATGGTGTGTCCAGCTATGAAGTGTACTGACCTTCTTTGTGTTCCATGGCTAGTGAGGGCAACATAGAGCTAGGTATTAGCCTCCCAGAACAGTTTGTGAGCATCTCCAGTGTGCTACATTCATTTCCAGTATGCCTCATGGCATTTCCAGAGGGCCTCCTCAGCTGGGTGAGACATACTCCTCTCTGAAGCTCTTCTTTCTTTGCATCAAACCCAGCAGAGCACAAAGACTGCGAGCTGCAGATGCCCTCTGGCTCAGTTTCCCGCTGAAACATCCCCCTGTACTTCTCAAAGTACCTCTCCCGAACAGTCGTCCTTCCATTAACAGTGATGTGGATTGAAGAGAATGTCCTGATGGAGGCAGCAAGCCTAGCAACTCTGTTTGTAGGTGAATTCCTCCACTGGTGCACACTGTTCTCTAGCTTGTATCTCGGTGAGACAGGGTGTAGCTGGGTGTCAGAACGCTGCTGCTGCCTCGTCTGTGACTCGCTTGGCTCTCTCCCCTCTGCTGTGCTAGCAGAGCTCTGTGGGGCCACACCGTGGATCTGGGCAGGGAACTAGCTGAGCTGAAGTATTACTGTAACACAAAAAGGGAGGTAGAGAACAGGGTTGATTAAATTTACACCACTGTCAATGAGGAGCATTGTGGACTGCAGCCCAGCAGTTGTTTCCTAGGTCTTTGTTGTTTCCTGGCACTGGCAAAGTCTTGCCACTGCCTCTGGTTTCAGTTCCTTTAGCTAGGCTGTGGTTTCATACAGATTTAATTTCCTTCTACAGACGATGTTTGAGATAAATCACATCTCCTTTTTCACAGACAAACTAAAGGACACAGGGAATGCTCTTCTGAGTTCATCTGCACTGAAGCTACTGCACAATTGTGGAGCATCATCAAGCAGTATGCACTTTGAGGCAAGAGCAGGTGAGGGGGTGGAGATGGCTCCCCAAGCAGTCAGAGATAGTATGGGATTACCTTTCCTGCAGTGGCAGCAAGGGTCTGAACTCAGGAAGCTCTGCACTATTACATTTCAAAAAGGGATTTCCTCCTGGCACCAGCTCTTGAGTGCACTCCAGGTTACACCCAAAGCTCTCTCACCTGTATCAGCTCACTGCTGGGCTGGGAGCAGAGCATTAGGGATACCTGTGCCTTGTCCACATGATCCCCTTTGCAAGGGGTACTACCAGATAGCTGATACCCCAGTTTGTGATATAAATGTTTCATCACTGACATCACTGCATTAAACAGCATTGGCAGAAATATACCCTTGTTGAAAGGTCCTTGGAAACAAACTATTTGTGCACAAATTGCTGGTAGACCTGAGTACATTCTCAGGTAAAATATTTCTGAAAATGCTCAATTTACACATTACATTTCCCACAAACAACTTTAATTCATTTTCATTCATAGCCTGCTTGCATTATTTGATTGACTGCAGCTGGATAAAAAGGAAAATGTTTGCTAACTCCCTTTTAGACAAGTATGCAACAGTATCTCAGTTTTTACAGCAAGCATATCTGCAGAGGGCATCTTTTTGTTACGCAAATTATAGATTTTGCCCAATCTATAAAAGAGCACTTTCAGTTTTCTTCTGATTCTCTTTTACTTTTATGATAATCTGAACATTTATAAGACCAGACATCGTTTAGATGTTCAAAATAGAATAGTATTTTTGGACCGTGACATCAGTTTTTATGCCATTTCACTCTATTTTGAGCTACAATTAAAAGTTCTTTTTAAAACAAACTGTATCTAATTTCTGTGCTAAATCAAACCAGGCAACAAGAAATGTTTATACTTTTAACTAGAATGTCATTAGAGTCAAGACATGCAAATACAACGTGGAATTGTAAGACATTTCTGCCAAAAAAGAAAAAAAAATCAACCACAAAATCTTTGTCTACACTAGAAGAGGGCTTTTATTTCTAAAGAAATGCTGGCAAACCTTCATGAAAAAATCACTGCTTGCACCAAAATAAAGTGATTTCCCACTAGAGCTTGTTCCAGTTTTGTGAACAGAAGCAGCAATACCAAAAACAATTTTGCTGTCCCAGCAGCATTTGCAAGCATGACTATGTTTATGAGAGCTGTGTATTTTCGACTCCTCCTTGACATCATTATTTCAGCAAAAATTTTGGACCCAGCTAATGCTGTGTTTAGGAGCATAAACCAAGAGAGCTAGCACAGAAGTGACATTCAGTTTTACACATGGAAAATGCAGAAAAAGTGCAACAAGTATTTTTTCCTTATAGAATATTAAGTTTGTAAATAGACCAATGCTCCAGCTACATGCTGGGCCTAAATTCTATTGCAGTATGCCTTTAAAGAGACACACATTGCATATATATATATATATATATATGTATATGCTATATATACCTTTGCCATTTGTTCAAACATATCTTTGTTCTCTGAGAATAAAGCCCATGGCAAAATATGAAGTTTGTAAAAGCAACTTGGTTTTTTGAATTTTCTAGACATAGAAATAGTGTATGACCAGTGGCTCTTGCTGCAAACAGTACTGCAGTTTTTACACCCAGCTGGCATAGAAAGGTTAAATTTAACGAAGTTTCTCAAGAAATGGTGCAGATTTCTTAGCCACTGATGGCTTGGGACAGAATTGCAGCTGCTGGAGATGTATTGTCTTCAGAATGATGCTTAATCCTCAGTGTCCAAGAAGACTAAGTGTAAAATTCCTCCCCCAGATGTAATAAAGAACTGGAGCACTACCTGTGACCCAGGGGAAGTCTGTAGTATCTGGAACTTTGATGTCAGTGTTGATTAAAGTCTGGCTTTGAGCTAAATGAGAGGCACATGAGTGTGCTTGGATAGCTGTAGAAAGTGTCAAATATTCAAAGCCTAAAACTGCAGTCTTAGATCTCTACCTTTAATACTCTCCATGACTCATGGGGAGACTCACAAGGTCATCAGCTCTCTCTTGCATTGCACTGGGTCTCCACAGCTCCTGCTGCAGGGAGATTTCTTTTCCCACATCTGTTGTGGAGAGCCACGCTCCATGGTGGGGCATGACCTGAGCTCAGACTTTCATGTCACTGATGGTTAGGAGCTACCCTCTCCTCCACACACTGCCTCATGTTAGTATGATTTTTTTTTTGTTTCCAACCTATCCTTTCTCATTCCTGCCCTCCCATCCACCTCCTCAGCCCCTTCTCCTGTCACACTGCCTCACTGACAATAACGACTTCTGAAAGCTAAAAGTGGTGAGCAGTTATTTCAACTTTTGATAATTAGGAACATCTCTGCTGGTGTTCAGGATGGGATGCTACACTGAGCTGAATGTGAAATAATGCTCCCCATCCAGATTGTGAACATCCAAGTAGGAGAAAGTAACTCCCACTTTTTCTAATATGCCAAGGAAAACTGCATCTCTGCTAACCCTAGGAAATCTCTCCCAGACACACACAAATTGCCTTCTTTGTTTGACCTGCTTCCTATCCATTAAGCAGACTTACTGGGACTTCCCCCAGTTTCCTTTTGGTCTCTTTCATCTTTTCTTTTCTTTTTTTTTCCCTTTGGCTTCTATACTCCATTATAAATAAAAATTTCCTAATTATTTCTGATCTAACCCTTTAAGACTTTCACATGATGATGACACAGTAAGGAAATGAAAGAAGAAAGATGTATTTGTGAATTGATCTGGTCACCCTCAGGCTTTGAAGTGGGAAAAATTTAGGTCTAGGCAATCCATTTCTGATGTAAATGTTTCAGTCATATATCTGGAGCCCCCATTAGCGAAGGGGCAATCTGTCATAGGCTCTCCCTATATGAGATGCTTTGTGCCCTTGTTCTGTGAAGAAAGAAATAGTTGTCAACACAGGAGGTGACTATTAAATTGGGAAACTGAAAACATCACTAATAATGTTCATTAACAGGAAGAGAATTACTTTTTTTTTTTTAACCTAGAAGAGAAACAGAGAATTCGGTTTTATTGATATCTGCAAGATAAAAAGAAACAAAACCCCAGCAATTAAGTCTCCAGATAAGCATATTTCTGTGCAACATGAAATGTGTAATTCCATGGAAACAAATACACAGATGTTAACTAAAAATGCTTGAGGGCATCTTTAACTTATCAGCGTAGGAAAAAGGGAAAGTAAATATAAATGTCACAGAAAATATAACCGAATTTAAGAGAACATGCATTGTGTTTAAATCTTATGGATAATGTGCTAAAGATTAAGTTGCATACTAATAACACACATCTTAAAGTGGTAACACACAAATTGGATGAAAAGAACTAAAACCAATTTATTAACATAATATAAACTACAGTCATACTAATACAGACCTATATCTGGTGCAATTTCGGCTCAAGTGTTTAGGAGGCTGTTAATTAGAAAAATATGACATTAGTCCCACTTTTTTTAATTGCAAGTAAAACCCAGGGCCGGTTTTGTGTGAGAAGGATTTAACCTCTGTGAAATCCCACTGGGCACATTAGACAAAGTTTACTAAAAGTGATGTCAGATTATAGAAATCACTATTCTAGCAGCTGCTATTCTCGCTGATGCACTGCAGCAGCTTTTGTTTCCTTGTTGCTATCATATGACAGAGCCGAGGGAGCTTCCCCATGGGAATCCTGCTGCAACCCCAAATATTAGCATAGACAGCTGAGTTTCTGCCAGGTTTGGTGACCCTGCAAAGAGCTGCTGCAAGCTCACTCGAGCTTGGAAAGCAGCGCTGTCCTGTAGATGACTGATCATTTGTCCTGGCCTTTGATACCCCTGGTGAAAGGCTGGAATAAAGGAAGCTAATAATTGCATCTTTTTCTCCAGATGTGATAGTGGAGCCTGTGGGCAGGCACATTGCTTGCATGTCCATTGCTCAAATTGATTTACATTTTACAATGTCTTTTTAACGAGACGGGCCAGTGGCTGCTGCCAGTGATAGAGGTGCATACATGGGAAGGTGGCCATACTTTGTACATGTGAACCATGTAGGGTCTTCCCTCCTTTTCCTAATACCTCTTGCACCAAAAAAGGCCATGTTTTAAAAGACTTTGTAATTCTTAGATAGAAAAAAGCGAGGAGAGACTGTTCCCTTAAGCCTTTCTTGGAGCTTCAGCTCTGGTGGATACATGTGATGCTATTCAAGGCTGACCTCTGGCCCTCTGGGTCTTGCCCTCTTGGGGCAGCAAGCCCCAAGCCCAGCATAACACAGGACCTGAGAAAAGCTTGGTTAGCTTCCAAATTCCTACATTTTCCTGCCAATTAACAGGTCATACATCTGGGGCAGCTTGATTCTGCAGCATCTAATTCCTCCAGAAATTTTCCTAAAGAAACTTAAAGTTACCTTTCTCCTTCACTTGTCTGTAAAAGGCACTGAAGCTCTGATTCAAACATGTCCAGCATCATAACATGCTGGGAGAGATCCTGCTGGCATCCACAGCTTCTTCAGGCACTTTCTGTTGTATTTGAATTCAGATTGCAACTTAAGTTTCCCTCTGCATATGTTGTATGTCTCCAGCAAACTTTGTTTTGTAGAAAAACTTTATAATATGGTTTTGCAGAAATCTCTAAAATATTAAGAGTTTCAATAAAAGAGAAGAGATTAGCAAGGAAAAGGTGGGAGGAAAGTGAAATTACCAAAAAGTTCAAAATGTTTCCTGCAATTACCAGCAGTTTTCGATGTACCTAAGTGTTGCAGCATGAACTGTGTCTTCAAGCTGTTCTTGACTCTTCACAATACAGATTTTGAGATGTATTTGTTTATGACTGAGGCTTACTGCGTAATGCAAACAATGTAGCAATACTGCAGGCGTGAAGCATGACATGAAAAACACGATTAATGTCAGGCTCACAGATCAGCCTCTGTGCGACACATCCTCAAAGCGCCTTTCGCCTCTGAGTTACACATTTGAAATCAGCAAGACATAGCCTAATTTTCATTATCTTTGGATGCTCACAAGTGTTTAATAAGAATGAAACTTATGCATGCATTTTCTCATAAAGATCAAATCTCGCTTGAGAAACCTGATAGCTTTCCTTTGTTGGCCATTAATTCTTTTGATAAATTAGCAACTGAAAAAACCATGCTAGGGGTAATTTAAATTAAAAACAGCAACAACATTTGATACAGTGCCTTGAGAAGTCTTGCTCTTAAAATTAACTTATAATAGTTTGGCCATAAAAATTGCTATGCAATTTGAAAAATGTGAGCCTTAAAGCATAACCAAACCGGACATCTATAAAGTTTTCACAACTAAAAAGCCTTTCGTCCTCCATGGGAAAAACTTTCCAAAACACAGTAAATCTTTGTTCATGGAGCTGTGGTCCAGACATGAGAACTCAAGTCTTCTTTGAAAATTTTATGTGCTCTGTAACCGTTCAGGACATACAACCACAGTAAGGTTTCCTATATGATGAAATTTGGCCAGATCAATATTGCCCGACCCCTTGAGAGTTCTAGGCTTGCCAGGATTCTGTTATTTGGAGTGTCTTCAGCTCTCTGACAGACACACAGCTTTTTTTCCATTCATTTTCCTTGCTGCTTTAAAATCCACTACACTGTATTCCTTTACTGTTTAAATTGCATAGGATTCTTTTTATACCATTTATGATTAGTATAAATAAATAAATATGTTTTATGCACAGGATGCCAAGTTTAGACATGCTCCCCTCTATTCCAGCCTGCATGATGGAAGAGGAGCCCTAATTTTCAAAGGAAGAACCTTTGCAGCAACCCCCTCTGAAGTATGTTAAAAGTACTTTAGAAATGCAGGTATTATTAATCAATATTATGTCACTGGACTGTTGAGCATTTTCTGCATTTGCAGAACTTGTGGCAATAAGACTCAGATGTTCTTCCAGCAGCAAGTATACCTTCAGACACATATACCTTTGTAGTTAAATACACTTTATTATGAACATATATCAAATTAGAGAAGTATTTTCAGGTGCCATTGTTTTGGACAGTGATACATTGCAGTGCAATAGTCACAACTTAAGCAAATAAAAGGAATATTCCTCATCTTTGAAATGTTTTCAGAATTATTCAGTCTCTTCTGTAATGTAAATAAGTAAGGCAAAGGGTTATATGGATTGTGAGCACTCCAGTGTGGTACAGGCTGTAACAGGTAAAGGCAAGGTGGCTTCTGACAGCATTACAACGATTGATGTTACCTGATTCCAATTAAAGAGGCTTTACCTAGAGAAGAAGGCTAATTGCCTTGTCTTGGGAGGTGAGAAAACAAACTGTGTTCTTGAACAGGCATCCTCTTAGGAAAAAAGAGAGGAAGGGAAGCTGTCAGGAGGACAATACTTTTGCTCTTGTGTTTTCAGGCCCAGAGACCAAAAAAGGTCAGCTCTTCCTGAGTCTGGGGACTGACTTTTTGACCTCCAGAAGCAGCTCAGTTTTTTAAGCTTATCTGAGAGACCATCATTAAAGTACATGAGAAATTTGGTGGGGCTGGATATGAAGCTGCATTCACCCCCTCTGCCCACCTGAAAACCTCACTGTGAGCTAACTCAAGCTGCTTAGATTAGGGATGTTGCTCAGGAACATCTTGGGGAATAGACATGTCTCAGGAAATGAGAGTTTGCTGTGACCAATGGATTTTAAATGTGGACAGACATTTATTAGCACCCCTGTTTGAAGTTTGTTCAGCAGTGAGATCTCATGTGAATAAAAGCCAACCGTGAGAAAAGTCACCAGTATGCTTTATGCCTGTTTTTATGAAGTCTGAGATTTGTTCTAATCGAGATTCCACAAATGTGCAGCCTTGAGTGCTTCCTATTTTGATTATCATTGATACAAGGCTTGGAGGACAGCTTTGCAGATGGACTTTTCCAGGCTCTAGCATTTATCAGAAGGATCTCATTACACAGATGCCTGTGGGCTTGCCAGCTTGCTGAGGGCAGTCACACACTAGCTGTGCCTGCACCCAGGGCTGGCAGGACAGAGCCAAACTCAGCTACAGAGGTCATTCTGCCAGACTTTCAAATAGTGCAGTCCTGGCTGTGCTTCTGGGGCTCAGCCACCTCTGTGGCTACAAGTGAGCAGCTCACAGGCTGAACCAGCATATATGACAGGAGCCTGGCTGGAGGAGAAGCTTGTTTTGATGAGCAAGACAAAATCCAAAGACACTTCTTCCCACCTTGCTTTCCACATCTTTGGTGGTGTGAATTTGTAGGTCTTTCCATGAATACCTTCAGTCATGCTCCAGTTATTCTGGTTGATGGTCTTCAGCTCCTTAATATGCAGCCTCTTTGATATGATGTGTGACTGAATGACTTTCAAACATGGACAAGGAACACACTGCTGCTTTGTTGCAGGTGACAAACATTCCTTGACATGGCAAATTTCCCTATACAGCATAGGGACAACAACATATCCATGGGAAATGCTCACTAATGCTCTCACCAGACTTCATCTGTGAGACACACAAATTTACCCATTGCTGATCAGCAACACCTAAAGCCAATTCTGTGCTGAAAAACTTTCCATTTGATACTTTAACTGCCATTTTCAAGCACTGAATGAGCACTTGAATATACTGAATCTGCCTGAGCATATTTAGTGCCTGAGACACACTCAAGGATACTACCTGAAAAGCACTCATCCCTCCCATCCCATCCAACACTTCAACCATTGTGGGAGTCTCCCTGTACCCCAGAATGTGTCCTCACTCTAAGCTATCTTCTTGCCTCATGTGTTTCCATGAAAATTTTCCATGTTTATGAATCCACATTTTCTCACGAGAAACTGTTTCATCAAAGCATTCCCTGTCAGCTGCAGTTTTCTTTCACTTCAAAGGCAAACACTGTGCCAAAGACCTGCATGCTGGGAAATTTCTAAGTCAGATGTCTTGTCTCGAATGTTAAAAGGAGTCATTTTGGGGGGCCAGTTGTACACAACACATAATGCCCAGTGTTAAGTATTTGGGGTAAACCACATTAAGCTAGTAAAGCATCAACAGTATGTAAAATTTAACCCTGCCTGAACTGTGACCCAGAGCCATCTTTTTTTTTTTCTTATCATAAACTGTGGTGTCATTGAAGTGTTGGCTGTCTAGAGTGGTGTTTAAACTCATATACTTCCTAAGCTCCCTGTACTTGCTTGCAAATATAACTGTGTGTGTGTGGTGGAGGTGGGGTGTTAGCTGCTGACACACTGGATTATTAGAGTGTTTATCTCCATCTAGAAACCTGGACACGTCTTGTTCTGGACATGTGCCGACTCCCATGTCATGTTGCAAATAGAGGTCTGGCCCCTGGAGAGGCAAAGACAGCCATGTGCAATATTCTGCCATTCCTTGTAGGGAAATACACCTGCATCCTGATTTAGGAATGGCACTCTCCAGTTTCATGTTCCTACTGACACACTCCAAGCCACGCACTGCTCACTCGCTCCCTTCTCCCTGCCTCCTGCAGTGGGATGAAAAGGGGAATTGGAGGCACAAAAGGTAAAGATCTTGGGTTGAGATAAGAATTTTTTTTTGGAAACAGCAATGAGATAAGAAAATAGTTACAGCAACAATACTGATAAAAGCGTGTACAAGAAATGAGCGATTCACACGTGAGTTCTCACCCCCAACAATAACTGCTGCTACTTCCACCAGGCTACCCCATTCCCTTTCCCCAGAAAATGAGTGAGGTGGAAGGAAAAACATTCAGATCCTACCTGTACCCCCTCCTGCCTACTGCAAAAATTGGCCCTGTCCTGGCCAGAACCAGGACAATCTTCCAAGGCAATCAGGAAGAGAAGGTGAAAACACACCACCATCAGAAACAGTTTATGGCAGTGAGGTGCCCTCTCCAAATCAAGACACCTGAAATTGTTGAGCTATGTCTGCTCAAAGTCACTGCTTTGCTGGTAGGCAGCTGGAGACTGTGCTGGGGAGACAGGGCTTTGTGTCAGGTACGTTGGGGACATAACTCTTACATGGCTTATCTTCATGGAAAGTACTGCCAAGAAAGTTCTTAATAATACTCTGACAGAAGTCAAGTAGGCTTTCCTCTTCCAGAGCAAGTTCATTATACATGCTGAGATAAGGATTAGTGTCCCTCACCATCATAGTTCACATTTTATGACAGAAAAATACCTCTGGCTTCTCAAAGTAGTTGTCCAAGGCTTCCTTTACCTTCAAGCACACAACCATTTCATGTTCACAAGATTTTTTTTTCCAGCTCTCACAGCAAAAGCCTTACTTATTTATAAAAATGAAATACCAGCTAGATTTTGAGATGTGTATATATATATATACTATAGGTCAGTGTACCAGCCCAGTCTAAGCTGTCAGAAATACCACTAAGCCTTTTGTCTTGAAATCAGGCTGCCTCTGGTAAAGCCTTTTGGGCCAGTGTGTGTGCAAATTTGTGCTACTTTAAATCTGATTATCTCACAGCTCCCTCTGCGGACTGTCATTCCAAGCATGGATCTAGATGATGTTAAACAGCAGCTACAAAGATTAAACATTTAAAATCAGCAGGTCTGGATAACCTGCACCTGTGATTTTTAAGGCAGCTAACTGAGGAGAACCAAGGAGCAAAAATGGTGATTTTCAGCATGCCGGAAAACTTCAGCAGTTTCCAGGAGACTGGAAGAAAGTCAGTGGTATGTCAGTATTTTAAAAACCCATAGCAGGAAGCTTGGATATTACAAGCATATTAGAACTGTTTGGAAGCAAAACAAAACGTTGAATTGTGAGTTCAGGACTTGATTTTTAAGGAGAGAAAGAAGGCTGTTTCAAATCAAAATTGGTTTATGGAAAACAAACCTTGCCAAACTAAAATATCTTTTTGTAATGAGACTGACCATTGCTGGAGACAAGTTATTAAAGTGAAGGGAGACGACATGGTACTACTATTTTTGCAGAAACCTTGCATCATCAGAACTTTCATGTTTAGATTGAGACTGTAAAATTAAAAGAAATACTCAATTTGCTTAGCCAAAATCTATAGAAAGGGCTCCAAAAAGACTAAACACTTCTGACAAAACCTTCTCTCATCTGCTATTAATTTTGAAACACAGGAAAAGGTAAGACCCATATTGTTTACCCTTGCAAATGGATATTTGCATAAATGACGCAAAAACTCATGATAGCAGGGTAGTGATGGCTTTGATTGCTGCTGAGCAGCTCAAGTTATGCAAATATACACATACTGTTCCAACAAATGAGTAAAGGGCAGTGGCAGGTAAGTTCACCAATAAGCCTTCCTGTGGGATGTTCTTTCTCATATATTCTCTCTTAAATAGTCAGTCCATGGCATTATGCTCCAAAGTAAACACAAGTTAGTCTGCTGCACGCCAGCAGTATGCACCAGATGTTTGAAAGCTGTGAATACATTTAAAATGCCATTTTACAGTGTCTGATTATTAAACAGGATGAAAATTTTGGGCTCTATGCAGGAAGCTGCAATGACTATCTTATCTGTGAAGGATTCATTTAATTTGTGGCAGAATGGCTGCATTTTCCCACTGCCAGAGAAAGCAGAGGAAATTAGCATGAGCACACTCTCCCTGAAGAGGATGGGAGAAAGCCTGTGTGCGTGCATTCATAGAGATGTTGGGTTTATGTTGATCCAAACTCACCAGACCTGTAAATTGAGAAGAGTGAATGAATTCTCATTCATCCTGTGTAGGCTTTCCCATGTGGAATGAAACTGGTCTTATTGCATTTGTATTTAATTCACTGGTGAGTGTAGCAATCACCCCTCAGTCTCAGCTGAGAGTTTTCACTAGCTGATACCTTGGTTTCCTGTTGTGGATGAAATACATGAAATACAACCACAGTCAAATGGACACAAAGGATCCAGTAATCACAGTTTAAAAAGGCACTGCTCCTTGACTGAGAGTTGCTACCACGAAGGTGGGAGATGTGGAGTTGATTTTCCTTTCATGGGTCTGAGAAGCCCAGGTTCAGAGAGGTTACATCTCTAGTTCCCTGACCACTGCCTGCCATCACCTAACACTAGCCAAAGGGTGCATGTCTGAGGTCTACAAAGGTACTTGGGCACCTACCTCATATCAGCTTCCCATGGGTATCCCTGGAGATTGGAGATGGAGACAAGCCACTGTTTGCTGAGGATCTTTCCTTACAATCATAAGAAAGTGGCCACTAACAGAGCTGTACATCCAGGACATCTATTAATGAACTCAAGGAAGAGAGGCACAGCTTAATTTGGAAGAGAGAGTGTTTTTTCCAGGATCACTCAAATGAATAAAATTATATATTCTAGCCACCAGACTACCAGGACAGCTCAGGATGCATCTTCACTGGTGTTTCCATTTGGATCAGGAGTGTGCTTTCCAACTTCATGTCCCAGTTTAGCATGCCTTGTGAAGCACTGTTGGAAAGCACAAGCTAGGTTCTGCTGGGATTAACCTAAACTAGACAGATTAGGAGTGCTGTTCCATCTACTACAGCTAGTCTGAAGTAAAACTTTCAAAAACTTGCCTGTCACAAACATTGGGTCCTCTGCAGCAGAACTGATTTGCTTTGCAGTTCACTCTTGCTGTGCTGCACAGCTGCTGCTGCAGATACACTCCCTGGCCAAACACCAGCTTAGGGTGTTCATCATGTCTGAATGTCTCTGTGTTAAACAAAATGGCATTTTCTGTCTTCCAGCTGTAACTGAAAGAGCTGCATGCCTGCACTACCAAAAAAAAATTCTATTTGGGGCTAAAACATCCTCTTCAAATAAATCTTGAAATGAAATGAGGGAGATACAGAGCAGAGATAGAGAAGGCAACAACATAACACCACAAGCATTCCTCAGAGGAAAGCCTTGAGCCCCAGCACATTGAGTGTGTTCTGCAATGGGATTGCTTATTCCTGTCCAAACCCTCAGTATTTCTCTCTAAAGGGAGTAATTTTCTAATGTGCCTGAGGAGATGGATAAGCATGTGAAAGCATAACTTCCAAGTCTTTCTCATCAGGAAAATGGAGTTTTACGTAGATTTTTTTGTGTACACTTTTTTCAAAAGTGGCTGCTTTAAAAAAATGCCAACATTTTTTGGAAGGCTATAAATTGGATAAAACTCACGAGATTTTAGTTTTTCAGAAGTTTCCAGGCTATGAACACTTTAATGCTTAAAATCTGAGGGAAATTTTAACCAAAAAAACTAGCATGATTTTCTTTTTAGCCTCTGCATAAATCTTACTGGGAACAGGATCCATGTTAAAAGAAAACACAGAAGGTCTTCTCTGAAGTGCTACAATTTACTACAACTGCCACAAAATAAATTTATGGATTTTTTTTTTAACAGCAAAAGAGGAATGTGTGAATTTAGATCCAGGGGTGAAACATAAATGGAGGAGAATTTTGATTGCGCTTGTAAAATAAAAATGGAGTGATTTTTAATGTACCTAGTTTTTAAAAAATATATGTTTAAAAGCGGAGAAAAGCTATGATGTACTTCCAATGTGATAGAGGTACCTAAAACCTGTATGCATAAATAGAAGTAGAAATATTATACTGTTTAGAAAAACAAACTGGTGGAAACCTATAAAAATATTCACATGACATCTGCATTCAAATACATATTAGTTAATAGATAGGCAATAAAAATTCAGGTAAGAAGATGGCACTAAAAATCCAAAGCTATCATTTACTGACAGTGCTGTCTGCCTTTTTAGCAGCCAGGATTTTGTGCATGGGCTGTTCCTCTGGCAGACAGAGCAATACTTTTTGTTGTATTTTCTTTCTCGCCTGCTTGCTGCTTCCTGTCTGCATGTGCTGACGAGATGTCACTTCAGCGCACGGCGCTGAGACATCTGACAACAGCCACTACTCCAGCCCAGTCCAGGCTTCTCTCACTGCCAGAACCAGGACACTTTGAGGATGAACACATCCAACCTGCAGTCTAACATGGAAAAATGTTAGCATGGATGCTGCAGGTGTGGGAAAGCACTGCACTCAGTCAGGAAAGAGAGGGTGCCTGGCTGCCAGCTGATGTTGGCCGTGAGGCTGTGCCAATACCATCAGCCACGGAAGTGCTGAGGTCTCCCCAGCTGTAAAGTGGAGTGAAAAATTCACAGTGATTCTGGTGCCATACATGCTGCCTCAGATGGTCCACTGCAGAAAGCAACATTCCTCTGTCTTTCAGACCACAGAGGCAATGACTTCCACTAGATTCCTTCTGTGTCCAGTGTCTGTGGAAGGCAGTGACAAAGTGCCAGAGTGCCCACCAAAATGGGAAGCAGAGTGGCTGCATTGAAGGCCTAGAGCAAGGGCAGTGGTCATGGTCTTGCACTTGGGTGTGCAGGAGGTGGGACACAGAGTGCAGAGGTGCTGTGGAAGGAGTAGGTTGTCCACAGGAAAGGAGAAGGTGGGGAGGCCTGTAAAAATTCTTGCAGCCACCTCCTTGCCCACATGGCACGCTCTCTGACTGCCATCAGTGCTGCTGCTTGCTGCAGCCATCAGTAGTGACACCTCGGCAAAAATTAATTTGATCTCAGCTGATGAAAGTGAGTCATGGCCATTGTGACTTTAACTTGTAGTGGAACTTCTGGAGAGTCTAAGGATGAAGTCTATCTCCCACTGGACACCAGGGCTTGGAAAAAAGCTGAAAGGTCTTTTACATAATTCTTCTGTGCTTAGACACTTTTAGCTTTCCCTAAATAATTTACCAGTGGAGTTTGTCCAAGTGCATTTTTAGGGTTCCCTTGCCTCCTTCAGCAATGCATTCCAATGCTTCATCACTGAGAACAGTTTTCCTATTGCCTAACATAAATCACTCTTGTTTCTGTTCAAGCCCTAAACTCTTGCTCTGTCCACCTGGGAGGAGAGGAAGAGTTTGCTCTGTCCTCTTCCCACCTACTTCTCACATATCTGCAGACTGTTATTACATCTCCCTGACACCTTAGCTTGTTGAGGCAACTATGGCAATGGCAATGTTCTTCAGGGTTTGTAATCAGGAGACACTGAAAGGGAGATCAATCAGATTGACGTCTTGAGGGACATGAGTCCTTTGGTTTACTTGTGGCAATGAGATTTCCTGGCTGACCAGAGTATTGCTGTGTGTACAGGGAGGAAGGAATAGCTGTGGGCTGCAAAAAATTGGGAGGGCTAGTGAACACTGGTATGAACTTATTTTTACCTGCGGGGCATTTTTTTATGGTACTTTTCTACCGCAACTGAAGAGACAATTTTCAGAAGTACTTAGCTAGTAAATGTAAAAAGAAAGACAAAGCCAGCCTCAGTAAGGACTTAAAAGTGCTCCATCATGTTTAAAAGTGTTTTATCAGAGACTATAGAGTGGATCCACAAGTCCTGCTCATGCAGGATAGTGCATGAAGGAAAGATATGGCAATGGACTGCTTCAAAATATCAAATTCCCCTGAATGAAGCCTTTGAAGCAGACTTAGTGTCACCCAGGGCAAGCTTCTGATGGAGTGGAGATCCCCTGCATTTCATACACCACAGCACAGGCTCTGACACAGTCACACCATACTCTAAGAGGCAATTGTTCAGTGTGAACAAGGTAAGCAGTACAAAGTAATTATTATATAGTTTTAGTTCACACACTCATCATTTGATGTTTAAAATAAAAGCTTAAGTGGAAGAGGGTCAAAATGTAACAAAACCAGAGTGACAAGTGCCATGAAGGGCTACAGTATAATTAGTGTTAGCTTGTATTTGATTCAATAGTTTTATTGTAAGATGGTTGTTCAATAAGATACTCAGACATTTTTAATGAATTCAAGCTTCAAAGTCTCACTTCAGTATTGGTTTTATTTTTTATGTCAATAATTTATGAATAAGGCATATGCTGCCATGTTAATAAATTCATTATTTCATGCAAATACCAGCAAATAGATTTAAATATGATTAATTGAATTACGTCAACACTAGCACAGATGCATACACTTCCATTAACTTGAAACAAGGCATGATCTAGTATTTATGAAATAGCCTCTGGATACCAGGAAATTTCTAAGGAACACAAAGGCAGTAAAATTCTGGGGACTGAGTGACAACTATACAGTGCACAAGTGCAGCGGATCCATTAACAAACAACCAGCTTTTAATCTTACTTTTGGCTACAACCAGTGTGTTTCTCAACTGTAATGCAAGATAAGAAGATGACAGTTATTAATTTCAATGACTCATTAAATAATAGAGAACAAGTGCATATAGCTTTAGCTCATCTCATAACCACCACAATCAATGTGCCCACAACTTGAAGGAACACTGTTGGCACTGACTGTCAAAATAAGCTACAGCTGAGAACTGGCTAGGTTTCTGATTAAAATAATCTGTCAAACAGAACCAAATTAACCCCATAGTGAAACTGATGCCATCACTTTGATGGGTAAAATTTGTTTACTATATGAAATTCTGTGGTCAGTGCTGTGATAATACTCTGCATAGCAATGCAAGGAGAAGTGTCACAGTCTGTCACTTTCCTGATGGTTTGTGGAATTGCAGGGGATGTGATTTTGTTTGCTTTTGCACACATACATACACTTGCACAAATAATCCAAGAAATCCTCACTGAATATATTTCAAAATTGCTTTCTCTGGGTGCTATAACATTGTTTTTATTCATTTCATTGAAAAATACAAATATGCCATAGCACAGCAAATTCTATTTGCAAAGCTTATGGCCTGCTGAAGCAATATGTTAGTATGATTTGTCACAACAATAGCCTAATTTGCCTGTTTTAGGAAGGAAAACATAATTCCCTGGCAACATGCAAATTATTTTATTTTCCTCATGACAATTAAGGCAGTATATTGAAGAAGAAATACATCTCTATAACTAGGGCTCTAAAAACAGCCATGTCAGATTTTTCCTCAGTTTCCCCTTTGACAAGTTTTCCCTTAATCTTGCTGTATCTGTAAAATTGTGGTAGTGCTACTTTCTACCAGTCTTTGTCTCGTGTTTGGACTGTAGCTCTGCGAGACAAGAGCTGTTTCTTTTTATGTGCAGTACTGCCAACTTAAGATGTTTTTCACATGTCTCATGGTATTTGATGCTTTCCACAGCTCTTGTCATTATGTGAGAATCTCAGCATTCATTAAAAAAGAAAAGTTCCAGTCCTAATGGCTGGATAAAAGCTCAAATGTGGGCTGTGCATATACAGTAATCCTCAAAGTGTAGAAAAGAAGAGGATAACAAACAGGAACCCTAATTTTATAGCTCCTGGTAGATCAGTGTTTGCTTGTCATTTTTTAGCTGATTAATTGCAAACCCTCAGTATTGGGGTTGCGTTTTCAGCACATATAGCATAGAAAATGAGTCCATTCTCACCTTCTGGGGTTGATGGAACAACTGGAGAAGTACCCCTGGTGGGGCCTCTGGACATGTGCCTTCCTTCTAGGGCTAAGGCTGCTGGAGCCAGCTTGGTCTTCATGTCTCCATGGAACTTGGGAGTAGGTAATGTTTGTCCTGTGTGACCTGGCACACATTGGGAAAAACATGTCAGTGCTTTGCTGGTACTGGGGACTCAAAGAGAGCATCTTTTCAACACCACTTCTTATTATTTTTCTTCATAGCAACTTTTTCTCTCAGTATGTGGATTTTTTGTTTGTTTGGCTGGGTTTTTTTGGGAAGGGGGTTGTAGTGAGATTTGACACCATACTCACAGGTATCTGCAAGCACCTATTTCTGCTGCGTCGCCATTCCTGGCAAGTAAGTAAGTGGTGTTCAGCTGATAGGAGACCTGTTTGTTCACCAAGTGAGCTTTGCCAAGGCTCCCTCTCAATTTTGTTCTTGCAAGGGCAGCATCTCTTTTCTAATCTGACTTTCAGGTGGTGCCATCCCACCTGTACAAAAAGTCCCACTTCTCTTTCTACGCTTGAAGTCCCAAGGGGCGCTTCTCCAATATCGCTGTGTTTTGAAGAAATATCCCCTGAAACGTGGTGGAAATCCTTGGGAAAAGGAAAACGAGGAGGGAAGGAGAGGAAGGAACATGCTCGAAGACAAGTGTCTTTCATTACCTGCTGTGTCTGTAACAAAAGAGAAACAAAAAAACACGTTTTGTTTTCTCTTAGGTTTATTCACAATACTGTAGCTTTCCTTACCCTGTGCCCAAAGCATGTATGTGTAGGTACCATTTGGACCCTTGTACCATTTCTCTTGTGGAGAGTTGCTTTTCCCATTAGGACTGGATGACACTGCTTTTGGTAGGAGATGTGTGTTCTTTTCCCTCTGATACTTTGTGGAGAGATGCACTACAAATCCCAGGCAATTGCAATACCTGTGTTACCTGTGGTTTTGGACTTCAGTGTAAGGTTGACTGTGGCCTGCTGAAGAGCATAACTATTTCTGTGATTTCTGCTGCAGGAGAGTAACTGGATCTTTCCCTGCAAGTTTTATGGTAGATGTGCACTGACACCACAACCCAGGAACATGCTTCTGTGACCCCAGTGCAGCACTTCCTCTCCATGTAGTACTCAACCTGACATATTGTGGAATCACATATTTAACCTCAATTTCCTTAAATTAAATTACCCCTAATGTGCTGTTTTAAAAAAGCATGAGATCCTTTGAAAAAATGTACATCTTAAATGCAAAATACTGTTGATCTTGTTTGATTTCAAGTAGCGTAAACTCCTTTTTGCCTTTCCCATATTGCCTGTTCCTTTTGCCCTGAGGCAAACTTTACATTACTGTCTTAATGAGTGATGGAAAAGTGTGTTGGATACAATGCACTAATAGATTAGGTCATGGTATCTGATGACTTGTAGCTCCTTTTGCAGGAGAAGCAGAAACAGTGGAAGGAGCTTGCCCACGTCCTGTGGTTGTACTGTTCTCTAAGCAAACAGTGCAGATTACCTGTAGAACAGCAATAATTATCATTGGTTATTGAGCTGCAGGCACCAGGGTGAGCTCATCTCATGTATCTTTATATCTACAGTACATATGTGTTCCCTCTGGTCACCAGTCTAGGAACCCTGAAGAGCTGACTGGGAAACCCAGGGATTTTTAGGAGTAATTAATCAGAAACATTGTATACATCTGCTTAAATATTTAAAATAAAATGTATACACAAAGTGATTCATTTCTTTCAACAACCAGTTCAGGCATAAGTGTTTTCATCAGAGCCATCTACATCTGATCACATAAATTCTGCACCAGTGGACTCATTTCTGATCTGGAAGGTACTTTAGATGCCAGAGATGGGCCTTTCCATCCATAAGCTCCTTTCAAAATGGCTTTCCCAACAAATTCATTATTATTAGACCATGCTTGGCATTGCTTCAGGTGGAAGGCATTATCATTTATGTTTTGTCATTACTGTCCATATAATGGCTGGATAAATAAAAGATATTATAAAAACCAGCAGCTATTCCTTTGACTGTGGCTGTGGCTGCTTAAGTTGTCATTTACTGAGATTTATGCTGAAGAAACTCAAGCTTATCTTTTTCATCAATATTTTGCAACCTTCACCATGTGTGCCGTTAACTGCAAGTTACCATCTTGTTTTTGCATGGGTACCTCAGCTGGATCTGGCTTTCCCTTGACTTACACTAGGACTGGACTGGATTCCTGGGGCTTGCTCTAAATAACATTCAGAGATGCGATGCTGGACATTTTCCAAAGTTTAATAACGGTTTCCTTAATTTTTTAAGAACTGAAAACCTCTTGTGTATTAAGAACATGGTAGCAAAACAGCAGGAGCAAGGGAGGGTGATAACAGGAAATCTTCTCAAACATATTTGAGCTACCAAGTATCTTTCACTTGCAGCCCCAGGGGCACTGCCATGGGATTTTAACAGGCATAGCACACAGGCAGTGCATGCATGGGGTTTTTTAAACAATGTGAACATTTCCAAAGTAAATGAGGCACTTGGTCAGCCTCTGTGAAAGGCAGCAGGACCTAGAGATACCCACACAAACATCCTAGTGTCTTACCATCAAGAACCTCCTCCTATTTCTTAGTCAAAGGACAGGATTCATCTCCAAAGTCCCCCACAGGCTTCTACAATGGCAGGTTGAGTGTCAGTACAACTTCTAAAATGGCCAGCAGACCCTGACACTACATCATATTGAGGTCTTCATGGTCTTGTGTCGAAACCTGTCTAGGTACATGTGGCTTGATAGAGCATTCTGAGTAAAGGGATTCTGGTTCTTCACATGAGCTTGCAATTCCCCTTGAGAAAGTTAAGTGAAACCTGGCTGACCTTTATAGTTTGCCCTAACAGATATTTTTCAGTCATAAAAACAAACTCCTCTTGGAGTTACATTAAAACCCAAAGCCACAAACACAGGTGAGGGGCAAGATTACTCAGAGCTAGATAGACAGGAGGCTTTCACTGGGGAAGGATGCTTGCAAGTGCAGGAGATGGCTGTTCCTCTGGTGGAGCTACATGTCTAGTACAGTAGGATCCAAAATAATCAAGGAACACTTGCAAAGAAGCCCTTCAGACAACACTTGCTGTGCAATCCAAAAAACAGCATCGTGAGACACCACTGATTGGCTGGAAGAAGGACTGGAGTAGCCATCACAGAAACTTCCTTCTGTTGTGTGATTCCTCCATGTACAGCTCCAGGAAATGGGAGCTGTGTCTGATCTTTGTGAGAGGTGAAACCACAATAGGGAAACACCATATTCCATGGTGAGCTTCTCCCAGGGCTGGGTTCAACTCTCAAGACTCGGATTACTGGGAGGTGATGTGTGTGAAAGGACTAACTCAGTGATTGCACACTGTGTGCTTACACCTCATATCATTCCTGATTAAACTTTCAGGGTAAAGAGACTGAGGAAAAAAGGTCCTGGATATTTAGGCAACCACAGGATGAAATCAATCAATCAATCAATCAATCAATCAATCAATCAATGTAATGCAGTGAGAAAAATAAAGACATAATCATGAGGTACATTAACTCAGTGTGTCTTATAGCTGGGAGGTGTGCCCATGCCATTGTACAAGGGACTGGTAGAATCCCATCTACTCTGTCCAAGCTCATACTTAAAAATGTGAATTCCAGGTGGAAGAAGGGCAAAAAAGGGTCCTTTCTTTACAAAGAAAGGAGAAGTGGAACAGTCATTTCACAAGAACAGAAAAAAAGAGCGTGGGTGGTTTAGACTACAATACAGCGTTACGATTGCTCTGTATGTATCTGTTAAATGGCTAATCACCAGGTAGTCATTAAAGAATTAAAAGTTATTTAAGTAAGATGACAACACTGGCACAAGGACAAATGAGAGGAAAGTGACAGTGAATAATTTGGAATGGGAATTAACAAGCAAGTTCTCATCCTCCATGCCCTAGAATATATTTCTGATTGGAGTAAGGAAGCAAGTTGGCTAACATTTTTAAAATGAGCTTGTTGTGACTAAGTGACAGTAGTCAGCTTCCCAGTGTATCCTGCATTTGCCTTTTAAAATAAGACAGGCAAAAAGGAAAGCTCAACATTTTGTTTACAAGAAAGTCTTTCTCAATGAAGGAATAACTAACCCAAAAGAGTAGCCTTGCATATTTGGAGTCTCAAGACAGGGACACCTTTCTTCACCTAAACCCCAAATTCTGGAGGGTTTTTTTGGCTCAGAGACCATTGAAGAAAAACTTGAAGCCAGACAGTTCTTTTCTAGATTCTCATGGCTAGTATTTGTCATTTGTAAAATTTGCAGAAACCAATACAAAGCAATTAGTTGATGCAGAAGCACCCAGGGTACATGAAGGATTGTGCTGTGTTCAACAGTCTTACTCTCTGGATGAAATCTCAGCTTCAGCGAAGTCAAGGTGAGTACCTTCCCTGATTTCAAGCTTTTTTCCCAATGTTCTGCCTTTTATGCATCCATGCATGTTGTTAATGAAGACATCTCAGAGAAAGAGGCAGAACCTGGAAGGACGGTCAAGGCATATTTATGCTTGAAAAAATGTAAAACATTCCAAAGCAAAAATGATGGCATTAAAATGGAGTTCAAGGATTGTATTTTTAGCCTCTACAAAAAATTCTCCATCTATCCATGACACTGTAAATGCAACTTCCCTGTGACAGACTAAAACACCCAGTGAGCAATGCTTTTTCTCATAGGTGTTTTTCTACTTTGTAGTTCTTCAATCTTCATTTATGCCACTTCTCCTTCAAATGTTCTGCTTGAGTTTTGTTTATGTCTTTTACCTTTCCCTCTCCTCCATTTCTTTCATGCAGCTGGATTTAGATGCCCCTGGAAAGATGAAGTACAAAGAAAACCACCTAGAAATTCAGATGAGTTTGAATAATGTCCTTTCTAGTTTTAAATTCTTTAGGGTTGAGCCTCCTTTTTAAAAGACATTCTCTTACCTGAGATTATGCAAATCTCTGCTGAACTCAGAACAGCAAGGGTTATTTCCCTGAATAAAATTAGCAGACACTTAATAAGACACATCTACATTTGTACAGCACATTTTATCTCACTGGATCCCAAAGCACTGCTGAAATGTAGTAGGATGTTGAAACTGAAAAACATTCTTTGAGGTGTTAATTCTCCCTTTCTCACTAATGTATCCCGCTGACATTTGTGCAGTAATTCTTACTTCATAACAGTGGAAACCAGAGATGAACCAATCCACAACTTCTTCCAATAATTTAATTCATCCTGGACCATTTATTACCTGATCACAAAAGCTTCATGCATGTTTTCTCCAAATACCTTCTTCAATATACTCACAAAAATTTAGGATTAAAAAAATACCTGAAACAAGCTTTTTTCAAAGCTACATTCATTTTGCATAGAGCTGGCAGGACATAACTGCTCACTCTGGACTTTGTGGCTCTCCTAAAGTATGTCCTTCAAAAGTCTTTATTTCCTACTGTGTCTTAAGATTTCAAATGTGTCTGCCTAGTAGTTTTTATCTTTTCTCTTTATCTATCTTTTAACAATAGTTGGAACCCTTCTTATCTAACCACTTGTTCGGTGACAATGCTTTTAGTGGTCTTAGTGTTTAAAATTATTAACAAGTACTACTTTTCTGCTTTCTGAGTTCAGCTTCTCTTGTACCTCCCTGTTTATTCTCCACTTTCATGAGCTCAGGCTCATCTGGAACTGTCCTCATCCTATCCTGACAGTTGATATCTCTGTGGTGTGTTTTTTCATACTTCAAAATGAGCTGTAAAGAGACTCATGTCCAACACACAACAACACACCCACCCTTAGACACACACACCCTCTACATCTGCTAGTTCCATGTTTGATCCCATCTCATGGGTACTTTATCTATATATGTGCATGATTATGATACAGTAAATTTTTAATATGATTCAGAAATAAAGGCAACAGAAATGTCAGAAGCTGTTGGGCACTTCCCAGTGGAGATAAATACTCCCACCAAACTGAGAAGAAAACACTGCATCCTGAATAGCTATCACCATTTCTTGGCAAGATCTTGCTTTTGTTTTCCAACACCTCACTTCAGACCAAGTGACAACACACAAACTTTTTAAGAATTTGTCTTTTCTTAAGTGCAAAAACATTAGTCTCTGGCCTGAAAATAAATTACCATTTTGTCATGATATCTAGAAAACTGGTCAGATTTTAAACCTGTTTTTCAGAGATTTCAAAGAAAAGGCTAAAATCTGTTGTGTCAGATATTCAGGCAAAAAGACTGAAGCTGGGTTATGGATGTACCTGTCTGGTTTCACTAGCATGGTTCTTGCAGCTGTCCCTGCTTTTGGCTGTATTTGTGCATTAGGCTCAAAAATGCTGGCAGACAACAAAGCCTTCTGATAAAGATGTAGGTCTTGAGCCCCAGCCAAATGTCAGCAGGGGCCTTTTTATGGACTCTGGTAGGAACTGGCTCATGCATGAAAACCTAAAATACATTACGCAGCAAACATGGAGCTTGGCTATTAGAAGCCCTGACAGAAAAATTACCAAATGGACTTTGTTCTGTGCATCAAATAATAGTTCTGGATGTGTGGCCTGTGTTGTTAGCATGTTCACAAGAGACACCTAATTAGATTAGGAGGGCTTTGAATAAGACAGTGGTAACCAGCTGGGAGACCCCGGTGCAGACCAGTTGGCGGCGAGGAAAGGCAATGTCCCCTGCAGTTACCAAGACTACAAGGAGCTTTAGCAGCTGGAACACAAGACATGAAACTGTTCAGTGCAAAGTTTAGCACTCAGGTGGGAGTGCCTTAGGCAAAAGAGGCTGTATTCAGGCATTTGGAGATGGTCTCCTTTGGTACACTCAGTGAGGCCATGCAGTGGCACTGGGGCCACGTGAGCAGGCAGTGGGCATGGAGCAGGAGAAGCCCATGCACCTGGTGCCACTGGGTGGAAAATAAGAAGAAAGGAGAGCATGTCAGAAAAGTTTAAAGCACTATTCATCATAAACAGCCTTCATGTTCAGTCATGAAATTAGGCAGCAGCTCTGAGACAAGAAACTAGAAATGCTGATGCCATTTATACACCGTGAGAAAAATAAATACACAGCTATTTGACTGCACCTAACATCAGCTCACACACGTCCAAGTAATTAACATGGCAGCTAATTAACAGGACAGTTTTGATCTGCCATAGCAGAGCTTTGATATATAGTAGCTCGCTAAGTCAATTATTTCAGTAAAAATTAAACCCAAATACATTACATTGGCCCATTTGCAGATCTCCATATTACCCTAGTGGCATCAGTGTGACATTTGAATTGGGACAGAATTAATCTGAGGTGACAAAAGGTAAATAAAGGCTGATGTAACCAAGGAGCACAAAAATGGCCGTGAAACACCGCCAGATAATCGGGGTCCCTGATAAATGCAGCTAATCTCTCACAGACTCTTGTTTGCTGGTTTTGGTTATTTCCCTCTCAGAAATCAGAGCCAGACTGAACAAATGAGCAACGAGGCCAAGAAGACATTTGGAGCTGTTCCTCCCCTAGCATATAACTCAGGGTCCTGTATTTTGAAGGAAACACTGCTAGTGTAGCCACAACTCTCTGCTAGCCCAAGTTCCCACAACCCTGCATGCCAGAGTGGCTAGACAAGTATGGGAAGGACTCCTCTGGCTGATTGCACCCCCGGGACAAGTGTTTACTGCAGCTGTTGAAGTGCCCATTCAGCAGTGAAGTCCCGGTCTCCGACAGACCTGGGGTCTGACACCCGTTGGCACCTGCAAGAGAGAAGGAAATGCACATCACCATGGGATCTGTGAGCCATCAGGATTTAGAGACAGTTCCAGGGTAGGCCACAAAAAAAAATTAGTTTAAAAATACCTCTGCCCTTTCAAGGGTTTTATGTTGCACCCTCCAGAAGCAGAAAACGGAAGCTCACCTTACATTTTAATCAGTCTTTCTCTCACTTAATTTTAATCTGACCCTGAGTAATACCCCCTAAGAAGATTCATTTAGAAGCAGATTACAGCATCTAATTTGTTAATGATGAGACATCATCCTCAGAATCACAATCTTCCGTCGGGACTTAGTAAATGCATCAGGAAATAAGATAAAAATGTCCTGAGCCCTCAGCATTGTCTTACAGCTGGAATGCTTGTCCTCAATGCTTCCCAGCCCTGCCTCCAGTCCTGCCTCAGAGCTGTGCCTGGCCATACTGGACTGGACTGCAGTAAACAAGCAGAAAAAGCCAGGGTAAGGGCATGTTTGGGTTGGAGACCTGCAGAGAGGAACAAGGCAGTTCCCATAGCTCAGTGCTCCAAGACCAAGGGGCTCAGGTCTGCAGGCAAGTATGGATTGCAGCTGGAGCTTAAAAGTGGGAAATGTGTTATGAAGAGACATCATACAGATGAGAGATCTCACAGTTTACAGCCAGGGGGAAGGACAGCTGGTTTTTTTATCAGGATTTGTGGTCAGGTGTACGGGCAGGATTTTCTGTGAAAAGCAAAGAAGAATCACGGGACACCCTTGGGGAGTGAAACACAGGGGAGCCTGGACCACTTGCAATGGAATGAGGAAGGGAGGGAAAGGACTCTGGAGTATTTTGCTCAGGAAAGGTGCTTATATAATACAAAAGCTCTCAGAAAAAAAAAAAAACAAAAAACCAAAAACAAACAAACAAACAAACAAATAAACAAACCAGAAAAACCCCAAAAACCCAAACAAATCCTCTGTATTCTCTGGTTATGAAATTGTTTGTTATTAAAACCTGATTCTACCTAAAATCAGTGGAAGACTTTAAAGGTTTTCAGTTTCTAAAGGGTAATCTTGCATAATGAGATGAATTCTAACAGCTGAAGAGATAAACTACATGAATGGAAAGAAATGCATTAAAGCCAAAAACCCATAGTATCTTCAACTTATATCCCAAGCAGAAACAGAAAATCTATCAGAAAGGTCTCCAGACTGAGCAAACTGAGTCAGCATCTCAGAAGTCACATTAAGAGCAGCGGAGAACTCAGAAGTATTGCAAAAGCATTTGATCAGCAAAGAAATCTGTGTTCAATAAAAGGAGTATTGCCAAAAGTCAAGCTGAGTCAGACTTGTGAAGGATATTAAAAGACACAGCAAAAGATTTCCCAGCTGCATGAAAGAAAGAGGAACATGTATGGAAGAAAACTGTAACAGTAAAAATCAAGAACTAGCTTCCCAAAACTGGCTAGAACACAATCTGTGCACCCATCCCACGTGCAAAAACAGAAGACTGTCAAGAAGTGAGAGTGGCCTTGTCATCCAATTTTCATGACATTCATGAGTGCTTAAATAGAAAAATTTAATATCCTGGGCACCACTGCAGCCCATAGCTCCTAAGGTCAGGGAGACAATTTGAAAGGACAACATAGGCTATAAACTGAGAAACAGGGGAAGAGCTGCACCTTGCACCTCCTCTCCAGGCTTTTGCTGGTCTGTCACCAGGCAGGCAGGATGTGCTGTCAGCCCTACAGAAACAGGATCCTTTTCTACCTCAGTTTCCCTAGCCTCTCTCCTCCAGCTTCTTCTCCTCTGAAATACCTCTCACTCCAGCAGTGCTCCCTTCAGGATGGACTTCTAGATGTACCTGTGTCATGCCTACTGCAGTATGGGGAGGTAGAGGGGCAGAAGAGTTTTGCAGCCTGCTCTTCATCATAGAGGAGAGACAAACTCAGCAGTCCTGCCCCTGTATGATGCCCTTGCCAGCGGCCACCCACAGTGTATCTCTAGGTGGTCAAGGACAGAGTTTTCTGTAGGATTACTGGGAAATCATATTTTTTGTCAAGAGTAGGGGGAAAGTCTAACTGTGAAGAGGGCAATTCTCTAGGAACTGGTATATTCTTTCTATATTGTGATGATGAAACTGTCTTCTGCGACATCTTCTGCTTGGCAGGGAAGTCAGAGTAGGGTGCGGAAGGAAGAGTTGTTCAGGGTTGTCCAAAGAAGGGAGGAAAGGAGAGATCTGGGTCTACACAGAGAGGACAGAGAGATTCCTCCTTGGCAGTAGTGATCCTTTTCTTTTGGAATCTGCAGTGATGAAGAAGTCAAGACTCTCCTGTTGCTTCCAGTGCTGCAGTGCAGCGGATGGAGTCTCTGGGCACAGCAGGGACATCCTTCTAGTGTCTGCTGTGCATCTCACCCATGCTGTGTGGCTGGCCTGAGGGCTGGGAATGGTAACAGCTGCTCTGTACACAGCAGCCTGCCCCATTCCTGGAGAGCCAGCTGGAACTGGCTGATTTCAAATATGCCTAGGTGCCGTTTTACCCCACACAGCAATGTGGCGTGGTGCAGACTAGGTGTTCTCTTAGGTGCAATGCTTGTTTGGAATGTGACAGGGAGAGCCCAGCTACAGTCAGGAGTTGATGTGTGGCAGTCAGCAGTGTGTTAACTGCCTGTGGCTCTTGGTCCTTGTGCTGTCAGCTGTCACAGGAACTTGCAAGGACTCAGCTCCTAGAGGATGTCATGATGCTGTGTGTTCATATTTGCACCTCGGACCAACGATGCACAAGTGTCATCATACATTTGTAACAGAGTTGGCCATTTAAGTTCCTTCTCATGCATCACTTCCTCCTCATGCTTTTGGTTCCTCTGAGGAACCAAAGTGGCACAAAGTAAATGAGAACAATCAGACTAATTATGTTGAATTGCACTACTGCTTCAGACCAACCCACTAAGGCAAACCTGGCCAGTGGAGGTGCGAAAAGAAGTGAGAAAAGCTGATCATTGGCAGACACAGGCGCTCCAACAGCCTCCACCACCACCTGAGTTGATGTGAAAGAAGAAAGTGGGTTTAAGGTGGAACTTTGTACATTTCTGAAGGCAATTTCATGACTGTGAGAAAACTAATCAAATGGTTCAGACATTGCTTTCTGCTGTGTGTCCTGCATTGCGGTGTACACCAACACCAAATAGAATTAGTATGATCAGCTGATTTGCACTTTCCATAAGCCATGATGGCCACTTATCAGCCAGGGGGTCAGTGAGTAAAGTCTATTTCCTAAACTGTGCTTTAACATGTGCTACAATTTAATTTTTGACCATTTGGCTCAAGTAAATAGCAGTCCTATAAAAAAAAGATACTGCATAGACCTCTATAGAAATTATCACATGGTCTTGACCTGTACTGGATATAGATAAGAAAACCTGGCTGACTGAAAGTAAGTAGGACAGTTTCTAATGTGAGAGAAGGTGTGGTCTGGGGAGTTTAACAGATTAACAGGCATGGTGCAGCTGTTCATAAGTGCCATGAAAAATATCTCACAAAGTTATCAGGTTTTGCATTAATTCTATAGATGAAAATATAAATATTATACACTACAATTTTGCTAAGTAACAAAGATTGTGCATGTGCAATAACCCATTACTTGAACCAAAGGAGAAAGGGAAAAGGAAAATAAAAATTTATCTATTCACTTGCAAATAAAAATAACATTTCATATAATAAACTTCAGGATTGCATTACTTAAAAAAAAAGTATCTAAATATATCACAGTTATATTTCACCAAAATAATAAATGTGGGTTGATATGGTATCTTTCATACCCAGGAAATTCTTCATGGGTTTGCATGATGACACATGGATGTCTGATCAGTTGATCTGTGGCAAATTTAGCTATTACAATTCATCTTTGCTCACAGAGATATTTTAGTTTTGCAATCTAAGGAAGAATCACAAATTTGGGGAACATATCAGATTTAGAAATCTGTCTGCTCATATTTTACCTGAAGTCATGAGCTCTCCAGTATTAGTTTTTGTGACTTTCTTTTAGAGGAAGAAATTCTTGTGTATTGTCATTTATTGAGATGGAGTTTGACTCTCAAGAACTGAGTGGAATTTACATGTACTTGATGGCAGCTGATAGCCTTTTTTCTTAACACAAGGACCTTCAAAAGGAAGTGCTAAAGAAATTCCAGGAAAATATAAGCACAATATTGCATACTTATATTCAAATCACTCTCTGAGTTCACACAGCAACGTTTAAATTGCAAAGAACATAGTTAGTCTGTAACCCACCAGAGATATTACAGTATCCAGTGTGCATTTCTGAAATAATCACAGGGTAACAAGGACCAGTTGTGATCACCTCTCTTGGTGTCTTGTGGAACCTACCAGAGCAAACTGCTAGATGTTTTCAAGTAGTTTTTAGTTTGAACTAGATAATCCCTTTCAGAAAACATGTAGTCTTGATTAAAAATGAAATTAAAAATCTTATGATTTGTTTCACCAATTCTCTGACAAGGTTTTCATCTTTAAAAATTTCCACACTTCAAGATTTACCAAGTGGACCACCAATTTCCTTCCACTGGATGTTATTACCTATTTATCTACTAGTTTAAATGTCAAAAGCCACATTGAGCTTTTGCCAGTGCCAATTTTCCCAGTGGTCTTGTATAAATTGCCAGAAGTAGCCCAGAACCCTGGCTCACAGGAAAGGCCCAAAAAGAGTTTCTACAGATCCTCTCCTACCTTGTCTTTTAGATTTAATTGATCCATAATTGACAGCAAGGGATGGAATTTTATTTGCAGCCACTGAGTCTCTGTCTTCAAACCCCCACCCTGTTTTGGGTGAGAGATGTGCATCCACCTCTCCACACTAGCCATGAGCAGAGGGTGAGTGGAGCAGGCTTTGCTCAGCCTCCTCCACCAAAAGGACTGTAATTTGACACTGAGGGATGTGCAGCCTCATGGTAAGGGTGCAGCCTCTGGTGAGGAAGCTGGCTCAGCTCCTAACATCAAGGGTTCCCACAACTGCTCACGGCTGTGTGTGCCAAGCCTTGCAGCTGCAGCTATCATTTCATATATATTGTGATGCTGAGGCAAGCACTGGGAGGTGGTTTAGCTCCTAGGTCCTCTTGGCAGTAGCCCTGGAGGTCCTCAGCAATCACTGAAGCACATGGCCAAGTGAAAAATTGCTAAGGCAGGTATCAAACACTATACACAGTACCTTTAAAGAACTCCCTTGCTCTTTAAGCTTTGAAAGAGGAGTCTGATAAAAGCCATCAGGAAATACATCTCCAGCACTGTCACTTTTTAAAAGCAGGAAGCAGCATGAACATTTCCAGGACCAATCTGTGGTGTCTCTCTCTCTTTCTGCATGGTAACAGGTGGTGTAAATGGCCCTGACACCTTGCAAAGCCTCCAGCCCTCCTGTGTATGAGTGGACTAATGTCAGGGGCAAGAGACAGCCCTTCACTGCAAGGCTCTGGAGGACCACTCCAGGGCTGCCATCACAGTCTCAGGGTATGATAGGCTGTGGAAACAGTTTGGGCCTTGGTTATATGTCTCAGGAAAAGCCTGGGGTTAGGTCAGCCATTACAACACTGAGCATTGGGCAGCTTCAGTCTCTGGATGGATTTAGATCCCTTCTAATTTAATACCAAATTTACTACAATAAATGTGCTCCTGGAGCAAATGGGGTGTGGGCCTTTTGCATAGTCAAAAGCATAAAATCATCAACAAAACAAGGATCTAACAAATAGTCTTTTTTCAACACGTGGCATGAAACCTTTCCTCAACAAAAATTATTAGAGCAATTTAACCAGGAACAGCAAGGGGGGACAGGCACCTGCAAAGACAGTGCAGGAGAGATGGAGGAGACAGGGAAGATGCAGATTTCCTCTGGCCATTAGAACATATTGCTTCCTGGGCATGAAGTTGAATCTTTTCCTGCCTCTGAGGTGTGCAGATGGCAGACAAAACCCTTCACCTTAATGTAAAAACAGAAGAGGACTTGCAATGGACATAAAACGGTCCCAACCCCACTGGTAAGAGTAAAGCATGAGTCACATCATGGATTTTTTTCGCTGTGGTTTGTCTGGATTTGTTTTTGAGTGACAGTAGGAGATGGATGCTTTTCTTTCAAATACCACATTATGAAAAAAATGAAGAAATTAGGAAATGGGAAAATTAAGAGTTCCTGAACAGCCTTCATTTGACTCCCTTTACACACATACTTTATTGCTTGGTCTCTTCAACACTTTCTTTTAATCCCTTGGGGCCCATTGCATTCACTAAAGACACACTGTGAAGGAGACAGTGGCTTGCAGGCAAAAAGAACAGGCTTATAGTTGAGGCATTTGAATGTTGCCCTGGAGGACTGGGACTGAGTCTACAAAAGATTTAAGACTTGTGTATACCAAGCTTGCCTGTTGTCCTTGGGCCCTATGTTTGGGGCAGCTTGGGGTTCACTCAGGGCCCTGCAGAACATCTCCAGGCCTCATATTGGTGGCAGCAAGGACAACACAGGAACATCCATCCTAGGCAGGGTATCCTGTTTTGCCAGGAGTGGGCACTGCAGGTTCCCTCTCTGCTGATTCATTGCTGCTGTGAGATTGCACTCCAACATCTCCAGTTTCCCTGAGGCCCATCCTGCCTATTAAGTATAAGACACATATTGGAGCTAAGGCTAGGCTTTTAGGACTAATCATTTTAATATTGGAAACAGACATTCCAATCAGAGGTTAAACAGAGCACTGTTCTACACTTAGAACATTCTGTGCCATTTCAGTGTGTGTCACCACAAAGTCCCCCAGTGTGTCCAGGCTATGGAGATGGGCAGTAAGCATTCCCACAGCAATTCAGCTCCTGTCCTCCCCTTTTCCCACCCACCTCTTCTCATCTGAGATATTTATCCCCCTCCTTACCCTTATATCAGACTATTTTGTCTTCTCACTCCTAATTTGTTTACACTGGAAGTGTAAATGTAATGACTTGGACTTTATCATCCTCTTTTACTAGTACCCCTCTCTAGGATAAGGTGACATAAACCACCTTTTTAAACCATTATTAAGCTGCAATAGCATGTGGCATACAACTGTGAATCATATTAATTGGACAAGCCTTCTATTAATCTATGAACCTCAGTGTATTCTGAGCAGGAGCCATGTGGACACAACACAAGTGGAGCATCATTGTGTTTTGCCCACACTGCCTGTCCTCTTTCTCACTTTAAAGATTTTGACATCATATCTGCCACCCTAAACTGGGACTTGAGGTAATTTGTTCTTCAGGGAAAGGCGCTGTAATGTTGTATTCATTAGCATTCATTAATAGTTTGCCATGAGGAAATTAATAATTTCATATTCACTTCAGAGGCTGAAAGGTACACAGTAATTAAAAGGTGGAAAGTTTTGCATAAGTATCGACCTTCCAAAAGCTGAATGCAATGTGGGTTTTACAGAAAAAATTATCCAATATCCTACTGACTGTGTCAAGATGTGTACTTGCAAGAAGACATATTGAGACTGCCTGAGGCCCCTTCTTTCAGTAATTTTCTGCTCTGTATTTGATTACACAACTGTACCATTCCTGTAATATAGAGGTAGCATTGAATGGATTCTAAAACACTTACTTCCAAGAAAGGAACATTTAGAGAGATTCAGGTGCCTAAATATAAGAAGAGCTGTCTAATGTCATTTTAGATGCTCCAAGAAGCCCGTCTGGCTTGCAGCTGCTGCTCCAGCAGGGCACAAATCCTGCCATAAATCCTGTGTCAAAGCTGCCAACACATTATATGACTCCAGCAACTGCCGCCATCTCCAAAAGCATTATGTTTAGGTACCTGCATTTCCCCATTTAAATTACATTTGAACACTGAAAACAGAGAGGCATCAGATAAACTCAGATCTAACTTCAGCCAGGATTTCCTAGCCACAGTGCGTGATTACTCTCATTTTCTCTGTTTCAGTCCTTCCTGCTTAGTTGAGAGTTTACTGTCTCTTGAGGTGCCCTGGCAATTTTGGTGAAATGGCTGACAAATCAGATGTGGCTGCAGGAGTCTGAGGAAATGCTTGTCTGCATTCAGAAATCAGCAGACATGGCATTTCCAGACAGCCCACTACTCCTCGCCTAGCTGGACTTAAAGTTACCAGCATGCAAGCACTGCCTCCTCCTACCCTGTTTGCTGATTTATGCTGCTTTGGGTGGGGGTTTTGCCTGAAATTCATCCCTGAAGGAGACATGACTTGCAGTTACAGAGAAGGGTAAATGCTTCTGCAGTCTTTGGGCAGGAGTGGGAACAGGCAGAGGAAACAACAGGACTGTGGTAAGGTTACACAGATACCCACAAGATCATTCCCATCAGGCAGATTCAGTCAGTGATGCTTTAACAGGGTGCAAAGAAACATCCATGGATCCTACAGGAATATTGCAAGTTCAGCAAATTGATGTTGTTAGAAGACTTAAGGTCTCCTAATGAATGTCCTTAAACTTGTACGTGTTCTGCAATCTTTATTTTACCAGTATTATCTGGTTGGAGAAATAACCTTTGGCATGCCTTCTTCAGCTTCTTTGCAGACAGAAACTAGGCTAAACAATTTTCCTGTGTCATTTCAATGGACTTGAGTACCTAGACATCTTTATGCATTTGACCTCCAAACCCTGTTTATATTAGAAAATGTTTAATTTTGTTTTATAAAAGCAGTACATCTTCCTTGCTGTAGATCATCTTATGTTCCAAAAAAAATCTTTCTATTGATCCAGGTCATATTATTTTGCCAATTAAAATAAGCTGCACTAGCAAGAGAACTGCTTTAATGTGGACTTATATGTACAGTAGAGTTTTCAGCACTATTCCTAAGTTAGGATGGGATTTCTTTTTCACATTACTGACATCAGCTTGCAAGTGCAGTTTAGACCAAACAAGGTGAACTTTGCCCAGCCCAGTAAAATATTAATACTGTTAAATATCAACAGGCATGGGAGAAATACATTCAGTGCTGGTAGACATCAAGGTGCTGGTGGGACAGGCTGAGCTATTCCCGATGCTCACCTGGAGATTTATTCAAGCTACTCTGATCATTGCTGCCTTGAGAAAACCAGTTTTACTTAATGTGTCACCACATTGTTACTCCACAGGGTCAGCAGAGACTGAGAGGAGAAACACCCCACATTTCCAATCACTTTGCAAAATATAGGTCAAATACATCTTAGTACAAGAAAATATTCTGAGATTTCACTGATTTAAAAATGTATTCTTCAGAAATATTCCTATATGCTGTGAGTAACAAGGATGATTTCTTCCTCCCGAGTCTGGTTGCCTTGTGCATTTAGACCACAGGATTCTCAGGTGGGGTTGAATTTTTCCGTTGTAATTTTTTTGTGCAGAGTGACCTTTAAGTTTAATGGTTGCTATTGCACCCCAGTGTAAAGCAAACTGCAGACAAGAATATCAGTGTAAACATGACAGACAATCCTACCATGTAGGAACTGTGATCTCCCCTTCCCTGTCTCAAAAGCTCAGTGCATATCCCAGCACACACAGGCACCAAAGCTGAAAAAGAAAACGGTGCTCAGTTCAAAACCTTTTATTTGTGGTCACTGTAGTAATTATACACTTAGCAGGGTAAGTTATAGTCTGGAAAGTTATGCTGGGAATGAAGAAAGCAGCAGCCCAAGGTCACAGAATATGGTGTTCAAAGAGACAGGTGTGAAGCTTTAATTTCTTTTTATTCCTTTGCTCTGTGATATGTTTTCACACTGGCTGTAAAAGCTGTCTATTAAGACTATCAAACCACATTACGACCCTTTCCTTTGCCTGTCATTGTACTGTTGTTGCTGGAGCTCAGAAATCAGGGGAAGGACTTGGGAGCTCAAATATCCTCTTTCCTACTCTGATGGCAAGAGGACAAGAGGAGAAGTGGCTCTGCTCCTCTGGCTGCCTTCAAAGCACCTCCTGGGACCTCTAATAAGCCTCATTCTGCTGCATGAAGTTTAGGTTATTCTGAGAAATGATACAAAAGATAATTTTTCATGTCTGTGCATCAGATAGTGTTATTTGTATATCCCTTATCTGGCACAGTAGCTCTGTGTGGGTCTTTCACACAACAGAAAAGACAGCTGAAAAGAGACTTTAAAGAAAGGAAAATATAGAACCTCTTAACATAACAGAGGGGTTCAAAAGGAGGTGAGAAGCTAACAAGCTTAAAATCTGTTTGTTTTAATCTCCCTACTGCTTTCATGACACAGATCTTTAAATAACAGTAGACTTGAGGATATTTTTTTCCGAGATAAGAGCCCAAATTTGGTAACTCCCTGTAAACAGGGCAGAAACCATTGCACCAAGTTCAGGTGGAATCATCTTTTTTCTTGTGGGGTCTTGAACCTTATGTGTCCTAACCCAAACATTTCACCAGAATTTCCTTATTCCATATCTCCTTTCTTTCAGGTCTTTAATTTCAAAGATCAGAGTTAAGTTTCATAAGGAAAGCTTTAAACCTGTAGCCTCCAGGACATGCCCGACCACATGACAAAATACAGCCCAGTTAACAGTGAGTGACCTCTCTTCTGAGAAGAGAGACAGCAAAAAAGGGACAGATGTATTTCAGGGGCCAAATCTGTCCACATAGTGTTCTTTTTACTTCAGTCATACCTCACTGAAGGAGGACTTGAATTTTGCTTTTTTTATAACTGCTCAAGAAGTGTATTTCTTGTATCATAATTCCACTTTCCCTACACTGTAAGCTCTTGGGAACAAGGATCCTGTTAGATCATATGCTTGTACTGCATCCAGCTGAGGGCTAGCACACTATTGCTATGGAAAAAATTGTTGTGAAGTTAGAGGAAAAGATCACTGAAACAGATATGGCAGGGGAGAAGTTCAGAAGAGCCTCTTTTTATACTAAGGACAAAGGGAAGCAAAGCTTACAGAATCTATGTTTGACCTTTATGAATAAGAAAAAAAATCTGAGCTGGTTTGCATGAAGAATCAATGCTGATCGAGAGTAAACCATCTGTTAGAAGCCGAGGATTTGACCTCGATCTGACATGCCATGGAGAAATTTGCAACACTTACAGTCATTTGACTCTTATAACACACCATGCTGTGTTCACACAATCAGCCCAGATAAGAGCAGTCTCCTCCATCCTATTTCTTCCTTTTAATTCATTCCTTTCATCTTGTTTTTCACAAACCTCTCTAGCACTCTTGCATATTCCACACTAAATGAGCTTCTAGCTTTAATGAAATGGGAAAGAAAGCTGCAAGAAACTGGGACTGGCCTGAAGATGCTGTTTCAGTTATGCTCTTTTAGTTTTTCTAGGACTGAATGGAATATTCCTATGGCAAGGTACTCTTTAATCTGCATTAATTTCTTCAGTTACATGGTAACGGCTGATGCATTGTAGTAATCACTGACAAACAGACTTGGTTGGAGTAGGCAAATTGGATCTGTGGCAGAAGGAGAATAGAAATCCCAGGAATATAAAAGCCTAATTTCTGTCTATGCATTGACAGGATGAACCTGAGCCCAGATCAAAGGTGTTTCTCTGAATAAGCCACTTTTGCAAGCGCACAGAGCTTGAGATGGAATAGAGGGAACCAGCTAAGAAAGGCTTCCAGAATCAAAAATTCCAGAATACCAAAGGTTTTTAAATGAAAAATAAAACTTCTCTCCCCAACAGGTTTTACATTACCTGCCCAAGTACAGAAATGTACTTCTTGAGCTGCTGCTCTCTGAAAATCTCGTGTCCTTTTCTTCTGATAGTTACCATATTAAAGAGGAGGAAAATTGAGAGCCAACTGAAATGGACTGTATGAAAATGTAAAACAAATAAGGTCTCCATTGTACATGCCATTACAAATGTTTCTCTTCATTTGGCTATTGCAATTGATTTTGAAAAAATATAACTGTATAATTGACATATTATTTTTCATATAAGTAAAGCATAGAATTTCCTTAAACCCTCAGGAATCAGGCCTCCCAGGTCCCAGCAGACTAACCTAACATCATGAAGCATGTTTAAAGTAACACATTTTGGATTCCTTCTATTTGCCTTTTAGATCTGATCTCCTAGGTAAAATCTCTTCAAGTTTTACATTTTAAAAAAGCTGGAAATGTTATAGAATCTTTATTCCAAGAATGCTAAGTTTTAAGAAATGCATCAAAAATCATGAAACTTGAAATTAAAACATGAGACTTGGCAGCAGCGGTGAGCAGTAATTCACTCTTCCAAGCACTTCCTCACCCTTTCAAACAGAAATTGCTAATCATGAGAAAAAAATTCATAAACGCACATTTGTAAAGCACAGATTAAGCCAGCAACATGTAATTACATTTAAACCAAATATAACCTTAATTTCACTCATCTATTTGCAGTTTCCCAGCACTGATCTGAAAACACACGTAGAGAACCAGCCCAGCTTAGCTCCACGGCTGCCTCGTCTTGACCAATTCAGCGGCAGCAGATCGCCGGGATGTTTGCGTGCAAAGTGATCCGAGTCTATTGACTTCCTTTTCTGTAGTTCTCTCCCATGTATTATGCAAAATTCAGCAGGCAGATATTATAATCAGCACATTAGTCATGGAGCAGATACCTCCAATTTCCTTGTAGCTTCTCAAAGTCATGTTCTGCTCTGAACGTCCTCAAGTATTTCATGGAGTCGGCATCTCAGTGTGGGTATGAAGAACCAGGACAAAATGAACATGATACAATATTACAGTGGAAAACTTCTGCTGGTCCTCAAGTGCACAGGGGTTTATTTTGACCCTTTGCCATCTGCATAAGAGGAGAAATTGCAGGAGCCCTGCAAAGGTTGAAAGCATTGTTTACAGACAAACATACTCTCATGGCCAGTGCAATTCAGCCAGTCTATTGGAATTCAGTCTTGCATTGGAAAGTCTGGACTGTGCCAAGTATCTCCTAGACTTGCTGGCAATGGGAAGATTCAGAGCCTACCCAGAATTTCCATGGAAGGGTTTTGTTCTGGCACAGCTTAGGAGTGGTGGTAGCTGAAACTCCAGTGCTTTTGCTGCTGCCTGGTGCGAGCACAGCATTCATTGGTGACTTCCTCACCACATGCTGCTTCAATAATTTCCCTGAGTAGCCAGGAGAACAGCATACTGGGAGAAGGAGGGTACAACCTCACAAGGTCAGGGGCTGAACACTCTGGGAATGAGATAACCTCTCCTCCTGCCTTTTGGCATCAGCTGCTGATCCTTCCCACTGGCATGGCAGAAAACTTCACCCCATCAGGTGCTTCTAGTACCCACCCAGGGGATATCAGTCATCAGACCTGCAGCCAGAGTTTTTAGCTGTCAGAAGTGAAATATCATCCAGTGGTTGCCCCTATTTTTGCATTATTTCAATTGTTCTTATAGGAATACTCTCCTGGTGTTACTAGAATGCTACTTCCCATGGTTTGTAGATGCTCTTCCTCATCTCTAGCTGTGACCCATCCTGCCAAGGAGAAAAGAAGAGCAGAACATTCCTCTCCTCTCCTCTCTGCTTAAAGAAATATACTGGGAAATGGTGCCATATGCCAGAATTGGAAGGATTTGCCTGGAGGATTCTGGGAGTGTGACTAAACCCCTCAGGGTGTCTAGAAACACCTCAGTTTTCTTTTAAATGTTGCAAAAGCTGCTGTACTTTGAGATCTGTGCTTGGGGTGTTGGGTAGTCTGGGGTTGGGGTGGTTGCCCCAGCTTCCACAGTGACACTGTGCCTCTGCCTTGGGGGCTGACAGGCACAGGTGGGAGAGCCAGCAGTCCTCCAGGAGAGCAGCTGACACCTGAGCAGCCACAGTATGATCTTACTTTTCTCATTAACAGGAGAATATTATGTCCTGTTTAAACATTTCATTTGAAACTAATTGAATTATTTCAACATTCTTCTATGCGAAAGCAGATATCTTAGGGAAGCATTTGTACAATAACAACAAATGTCCCCTTTATGATTATTTGTACAATAAAGAAATTTTTCCAGTTATTATTCTCCAGTCTAGAGTCCAATCCAGAACACCAAAACACTCTAATAAATGTTAAAGGATAGAGGTAAGGAACTTTTAAGACAAGCTGAAATACTTATCGTAAGCTTAGCCACACTGATCTGAAACTTTGAGCCTGAGAAATCTGTCTGGAAATCTTTTATATTCAGCCTTTTTTTTTTTTCAATCTAGAATTCTGATACTTCCTGATCTGCTCTGAGCAAAATACCAAAAAAAACATTTCTCTTCCCAAGAACTGTAGAAATGAGAAAATGGCAGTGTGGGGACAGTGAAAATTAACATCTGGGTACATTCTCATCAGAGGTTCAGATTTATTCCTTCATTTAGTTTTTTGCTATGATTTACAAATTTGCAGAAACTTGTCCTCAAGAAAACTTGTCCTCAAAAATTATCGGCTCCCACATTAAAATGATGCGCTGACATCTTCTGTGTAAGCAAGTTAAATCCCAACAACCTCAGGATGTGTGAGCTGTTTTCCAATGTGGATTTCACTGAGCTGTAATTACTCCAAAACATTTCAGATGCTGATAAAGACTTACATATTTTCTTTTGACTTCTGCTCTATTTTGATAGCACAGACAACAGAATGTTTTACTGTAGATAAATGTAACTGTGGGTTTATGACTTTACTAATAATCATGAGTCAATAGGTCTCATGATACCTACAGTAGCTCACTAGATAATGCAATATACAGATGCTTATCTCTGCAGAAAGATAGAGTAGCAGAAAAGTTTAGCAGTGCTGACTGTCCTTCAGTTCTGCATTGCTTAAGCTCACTGCAGATCAGTTTAAAGCTAAATCCAAGTCCAGTTACCAATATCTGCAATTTGTTCTGCATTCTCTGCCCCCCCAAAAAATCCTTTCTAAAATGTCCCATGCTACTTTCTCATCAGACCAAATATTGTCAGCTACTTTAGTCCTGGAGAGAAGCAGAAAAGGAGTGCAAAATTATTAAAGTGTATTCCCTTTTGATTGTCACTCTTCAGAGGAAAAGTGTTAACTCTGGATGTCTGCAAAATGGACTGCTAAAGAACTACAAATGTGCTTTGTTTTATGGATTACCACGAAGAGAATTCTATTTTAGCTCAGACAGTTTGAAGGATGCTGGGAGGAGGAGGTATGGGCCATTAAGTAAATCTAAGAAGCTTATACTACCTTTCATTTATTTAGGCATGGATGGGATTAGCTTCAGGCTGATTAAAGGAGACTGTAGAGAAGGGGTTAGTATGAGGTAGAGAGGAGGTGCTGCAGATCCAGGACAGCTGAGCAACACGTTGCTCTAGCAAAAGACTTGTGCATTAATAATCCTGCAATATTGTGTGGCAGCCTGGAGGAGGGGCTGAGGCACTCGGCACTGCTTGGGACTGGGAATTGCAGCTGAGCCGCTCCTCCATGGGGCAAGGAGACACCGTGGGGCATGAGCCAACTGTGCCTTGGGGAGCAATCTGAGATTCCTTGGTATTCCCTAGACAGTGTGAGGGCTGGGCCAGCAGGGCAGCCTGTGAAGGCAGCAAAAGGCTGGAGAATTGGTGGCCTGACGCTGCACCACCTTAAAATAACTCAGTGGCAACGTACCCCTACACAAACAAATGTGGAGGAGTTACTCAAATCTCTTCTCTGTAACAGGTTCCCAAGGCTGCCATCCTCCTGCAGTGAAGAATTTGCATGTGGCCCATGTTTTTCCACAATAAGCATCTCTCTAGTTATTATGCAAATCAGATACCCTGAAGCAAAGAGTACACGACTGCTGTTGTGGAGTTACAACTATTGTTACAACTCAGGAAAAGAGCCTTCTCTGCATTCAGTGAAGCAACTCCATTGCAGTATGAGGGCAAGGTTTGATTGAACTGTATAATTCAGCCTGTTCAGAAGAAGCAGCTTAGTGCCTTTCTGATCTGCAGAGCCTGAGCAGGAATAGTCCCACTTCTGCTGGACCAAACTGAATCACCCAGGAAATTTGGCTGGAGTGCCTTGCCAATCAAGCCATATAAAATTATTAAGGAGAGAAAAAAGCAAGAAACTTTGTTTCTGAGCTGACCAGAAACAAAACCAGCTGGCTTTAAATGGAGATTTTTAATGAAATTTTACAAGTATTTCCTGGAAAGTCCTTACAGTGAGTTTATTCTAGACAACACTGTCATGTTGTTTGTTTAAACTGCTCTATCTCAGCACTATTCAAAATGCTCAGACTGAAGTACTGGAAGTGAAGTGCCATGGTTTCCTATTTCCAGAGCTGTAAATTTATTTCCTTCTTAAGGAAATATAGTTGAAACATGTCAGACTTGAGAAATGTGACTGGCAGCTGAGCTGTTGCACGTTTTCTAGGAGCTCTGTTAGTGGCTGCCAAAGAGAAGTCACCTGTGAGCCAGAGAAAGTGAGCAGAGGGCAACTGTCGGCAGTTTTAGAAAGGAGATCTTTGGAAGGGCCCAAAGACAACCCTTTTTTCTTGCAATTTCTTTGGGCTCTGCTTTCTATAGTCCTGCCTTTGTTACAGAAGTTAAAGGCAGGTAAGATTGGCTTGGATGCTTTTGCTTCTAGAAATCCAGGGGCATTTTCGTTTTGGATGCCACACCTTGGTGCATTTCTGAGGAGCTTCAAAACGATCTCCTCCTGACCACCACTTTTGGATGAGGAAAAATGGGCTTTCTGTTGCTGATCCTGGTAAACCTTCAGTGGGAAATTCAGATCCCTGAACAAGCCAAGCATACCCAGTACAGTTTGTTCCTTCGCCTGCTCATCTTGGAAGTATTTTACCAATATCCTGCAGCTCACAGATCCGAGCAAGACCCACTGCTATAGAATAAGCTCCTCGGCACAGAAACATCGTGGTTCTGGCCATGCTCATCTGTGTGTGAGCGCCCATACCCATCACAGCACCGCCCGCCCTGCAAACCTCTTTCTTCTCCAGGAGATACAAACCCGGTGGCATTTACAGGGCAGGGAGGGTTTCAGGGAGCAATTTGTTTCCCAAACACTAGATGGAGCCGAGTAATTGAGGTTCGTTCCCAGCCTCCCGGCAGGCAGCGCCTTGTGGAGGAGCGGAGGGAGCCGGTGGGGTTGGCAGTCGCTCCCCCTGCCACCATCCAGGAGCTGCTTCCAGGGCTCACTAATAGGGTTTGCTTTTTCTTTTCTGTGCAACAATAGCCCTACAGAGCAAGGCCAGCCTCATCCTGACATTACATGAAATAGGTCAGTATTTGGATAGACAGATTTATTGTGTGGTTTGCATTTAGGCTTAACAGTTAAAATAAATAGTTCTTTTCTTCCCTTAGGAGCTGATGAGCCAGACTCACTTACAAACAACTGAAGACTTCTGTACTTTTTGACAAACACTGTTCTCCAATTAAGAACAGTAAATAGGATTATGCAGTCTGAAAAGGCTCTTTATTGCCAGAAAGTTTGTATGTGGGAAGTGGGGGTCTCTCTTTAGCATTCATTGTAATTCTTTTAAAATACTAATGATTTTGTCACATCCAGAGTTCAGGGCTTTCAAAGGGAAAAGCTGCTTAAAGGCAGCCAGCCTTCTGATGGAAGAGATCTGCATCCATATGATTAATTCTGTATAAATATGCAGAATTAATATATATATATTTAATCAAAATATCTAAGATGCAATCTTTGCTTTAAGCCACGTGAAGAAATAAGTTGTATTTATTTTTGTTTCAGGAGAGGTTTTTATTATGTGAGGTTGATATATATACACATATACATTAACATATTTGTCTATAATTCAAAGTGGAAGAAATGACAGAGGTCAGAAAAGGCCAAATAGTTTAACACACCAGGAACTCAGTGTTACAGCTCTCTTGCCAGTTGCTTTAAATACAACGCAAGCCAGTGCAGAGGAGATGGAAAATAGCCTGTTGGTGAGAGAAGTTTGATCCCCAACTCCATCAGTAAGTACCTGGGTGATACTGTACAGCACGAGGGTTTCCATCCTATATCACATGGCTGCAGATGTTCATATTATGTATACAGTCATCTAATCTCTCTTGACTCTAGAACATCTGTGACATAGATTAATTATGCATTGTGTAAAGACAAAGCATGGTGATTTAATTAGTTTTCTGATTACTGATTTCCAGTTCCATTGGCTCCCTCTCATGTCCTTGTAATATGAAACAGGATTTACCAGTTTATTTTCCTTTTTTTTTTTCCCCTGCCTCTACAATCCAGCTCTCTCACCAGGGCAGTTTTCCCTGTATTCTTCTCATTTTTTTCAGTTCCCTATATCCTTTCCATTTCTGCTGTTTCTTTGAGATTAAGTGTCTAGAAATGTAAATATTAATCTAGGTGGAGGGAATGCCATCTGTTTCCAGTTTGGTATCCCTGGGTTTTTTGCATTCCAGATGCAGAATGATGAAATGAGCTGCAATATGCAGAGAATACAGTTATGATGATATTGTAAGACAGACAAATGATGCCCTGGACTTGCTACAGTGTAATTTATACTGATGTAGATTACATTTATGTGCTTTTTGTTGGTATCAGATGTATCCTTTTTTTCTCATTTCGTTTTCTTAGGCACTCCCTAAAAGCTCAAGTAGTATCTGCAATTCTGTCACGTAGCCAAAATTTTGCAAGCTTTCTTTTGTCCCTGAGTTCTGTTTTTCTCCAGGGACAGGTACACCTCTTAGAGCCTGTTACTAGCTGATTTTGCAGACTCCCACACTTCTAATTTACAGGCAAATTTGAACTGCTTTCTTCTGCTTGTGATGTGCCTCAGGTCTGCTGGGCACTGAGATGGCATGGTAATTCCTATCTTTTCCTTACAGCTTGATGCTGAGCTGGCTCATCTTCCCTCCTGCTCCCAATTTCTCCTCTCAAATTGTTTTCGGGACCATCACACTTGTCAAATGATGAGAAATAAAAAGTGAAAAAACAGGGTTTAAAATAAAAAAATTTAAATCGCATCACTGTTAAATTTTTGGTGTTTATGTACTGCTCTTTGCATTCTCTTCACTTTTGTGTAAACAGGGAGGGATCTGATGAAAGATGCTCAGGTTTAAGCATGTTGATAGCTCATCTAATGTGTGGGAATGTGTAGATTTAGAGCACCAAAGAAAGAATTTGCACATGCTTTACAGGAGATTATCTTTTCATTTTTACTGTAATTCCCCAACTTGCTTGCACTTGAAACATGCCCTCTTTCTTACATAAAGAGGAAGCCAACCAGCCAGGGTAGGAGAGTGGAGCTCAGTGTGGAGTAAGGCACACTGCAGCTGCAGTTGTTGGAAATAGACTTTTAACGTCCTGGCTTGATGCCCCTGCTTTCTTGGTGCCCAAGGCAGTTTCACACATTTCCTAGCAATCCATCTGTGAACGACAGAAATGCAGCAACAATGCTCAATGCACAAGCACCAGCGAAGACAGAGGAAGAGCCTTTGCTCTCAATGGCTGAGCCCAGTAAAACACTGAGAAATTCATTCAGTTCGGTTGACACATGCTGCAGAGCAAAAGGATGTTCAGGAAAAAAAATCTTTACAACACACTACAAAACACACATCTGCAAGTGACTGTACTTGCTAAGGTACCTCTTCCCCAGCACAGATGTATAGAATATTAAGATTTTGGTGGTGACTGTCTGCAGGACAAGTTTTTCTTGATAAGTAACTGTTGGAATTATAAAATTACAACATTGCTTTCTGACACCATGAAAAGCCACTGATACTCTCTTGGAAGGTGAATTTTCAAAAAAAATGTCCTCAGAGACTTTCAATTAGAGTATTCCAATTTACCTGAAGTGTGTGGTAAAATATTCTCACTCTCAGAAGCATAAGAACTTGCTATTTTAAGTAAATAAAAAATATAGCTGGTTTGCTTAGAATTCAGTACTATATATATCCTTTTCATCTCTAATTGATTCCTTTAATGCCTTTCATTTTTGAGCAGCATCGTCTGTCGACCTGGATGTTTAGTTAAGCTGGGTGATTTTCATGGAAGCAGGAGTTAGACTTACCAGTGCAGGAATGATTTGAAACTGTATCTATACATGAAGGCCAGCCTTTGCTTTTTTTCTGTCAAAGTTTGGCCTTTTCAAGCTCTGCCTCAAAAGCCACTCAAGGCACACCTCTCTTTTCAGAGGTGTTGACTATTCATGCTGTATGTGGGGTATTCTAGTGGATGCCTACTGAGGCTGAGATCCTGTGCAATGCTTGCACTGAGTGTTTTTGCCATGTGCAACATGACACAACATCCAAAATCCTTTGGCTTCTGCTCACAGAGGGGAAGCTTTGCCAGGAGGTGAATGCTGCATGAACCACCAGAGCTGTTACTGTGCACAGTTTTACAGTAGATCACGCCCTGTGGTGTAACCCTGCAAAGAGGTTGCTCAGTAAGGAGAGGATGCTCAGCTGCTGGCAACCAGCTTACCCAGCCCTGCTCACCAGGGTCCCTGGCCTCCCACCCTTTGAAGGCTCTGGCTCCTCAGGCACTGCAAGGACCTGGTGTATTTCCCACCCAGGGACACAGGAGGGGGGTTTTTGATTGAGCAAAGAGACACCCCACTACAGAGATGTGGGCACCACCAGCTGTTCTGGGATCACACTGCTGACTACACCAGGTGAAGCAGAACCTGCTGTGGAAAGAGCACACACAGTTGGACAAAAGGCAGAGAAGCAGCCCAGCAACCCAAAAGCAAGAGTGTTTGCCAGAAATCCCAATGCTAGTTTCTGGAACTGAAGAAAAGAAGAGAAAAAAAAATTAAAAAGAAAACCTTTGTGGCTGAAATAAGCCTGCTGCAATACACTTATAGGCTAAGTGGAAGTGAACACAAAGTGCCTCCTGTACTCCAAGGGTGTACTCTCCTCACCCTTGCTACTTTTTCAAATCTGAGCAATGTTAACAAAGAGGTATATCAGAAGGCTGACATTGTCAGGGCAAGCCTGTAAAATTCACAAATGTTTCATTTGTTTTAATTAACACAAAAGCTGATCTTTAAAGTTCATCTCCTGCCAAGCCAGAGGCTTTGTGCTGAAAGAGTGCAGCAGTTCAGGCAGTGTGGACAAAGGCTCTTATTGCAGTGTCCAGTGTGAAAACGTGACCCAGTCTTTGGAGCCATAAGTGAGAGGTGTTGTTATTATTGGTGCACAGAATGCATTTTAATATTGCTTCACATCAAAGGGCCTTGGCTAGATATTTGCTACTTGACCATGAAGACTCAGGAATGAACTCAGGAATGAGCAGAACATTCAAGATTATTAACTCCAGTGAACCCTGAAATGAGAAGATATTACCTAGTTTACAATCTCCTTCTGAGATGGTAGCATGGCTTTCCCTTATAGCATGGCTTTCCCTTTCCTTTTGAATTTCCTTTTCTTTCTTCGTTTTTGCCCCCTCAGGTTTTTCTCATTTTAGTAATATCATCGTGCCAGTAATTAACACTGTACTTGACAAAGGTATTTACTGATCAATGTGGAATTACTGATTTTAAATGTCTGCATTCATATTTTTATACTTGCCACAATAGGATGCTCTGAAGCAGAAATGATAAAGTCTTCACATTAACACCTGGATTTCCTGAAATATCTGTTTGTCTCTCAGTTCAAAACCTCTGCCTTCTGGGGAGGGGAAAAGGGAGGAACTTTTTTTCCTCATTTGTGTTTTTAATGGACTAGAAAACCAAATGGATTTTTTGTAATTACAGTGCATTTAGTTTCACAGAATTAATGCTAATGCTACAAAGGAAAAAGATAATTTAAATTAGAGTTGTATGACTGGACTTTTTATGCATTTCAGACCAGGAGTGTATACAGGTAGAGAGGCCCATCAGAACTGCTAAAACACTTTAAATTCTAAGTTAATTTGACTATGAGGAGAAATATTGGACTATAATGTATTGTACAGATTCCCTGAGCTGGTCTGTGTGTACCTGAGTGTGTTGCTGGCTATCTTTACCAAAAGATTTGACAATGAAATCAGAGAGGGATGCCAAACTAGCAGCTAACACTGTCATTAACTTGTGCATTTGCTGTGATTTCTTCGTTGACAAACATGTTTGTTAGAACACATATCAGGCAGTGTCATCCTAGGAGGGAAGCAAATACAAGGAAATTAAGACAGTTTGCTTGACATGCAAATTATCATCTCAACTCTAAGCAGCTTGTGAAAAAGATACACTTTGCAAGAATGACACACACAAGAGAATACACATCAGCCTCATTTTATTTTCAGGAAACTGCTGTTCCATTTTTTCACAGTATTTAAGGTAAACCCTCTCCTTTCCGAAGTATATTATTCTGGATTCTCTTTAGAGAGAGCAGCTTTTCACTCTGGCTGCAAGTTTCCATCTTACTCACCTTTCTTCTCTCAGGCTGTAATTGAATCTGTAAGGCATGCATCTTATGGCTCCGAAATCCGGTGTGATGGAAACTTTGGAGTCAGCCAAAAGGAAAGCGATTCAGAGGCTGGCAGTCATTAAATAGTGCAAAGGATATTTTCTGAAAACAAAGGCTTCAAAATCTTAGACTTCCACGAAGATACAGAAGCAAGTCTCTTTTGAGCAACACCCAGCACATACCCAAGCTCATACACTGACATCTTTCCTTGGAGTATTGCAACAATGGAAACCTGGACCAGGGCTACCAGCACAGGTAAAAGGGTTCTCATTAACTGAATTCTTCTAATACCTAACACTTAGCAACTTAAGAACTATTCAGGCCTAACAAGAATGGTCTGAAAAAAAATCTGTTTGAGGCTAAACTCTTCATTACTAAAAAATAAAAATTAAAATAAAAATTTAAATGAAAAACAAACCAAAGAAGCCTAGAAGTTGAATTTTTAAGGTAAATCTATACCTTTGATGAACTGGAGCTGTAATAAAAATGCTGTACACGTGTATAGAAGCTATTGTTTCACAAAGAAAATGATTTGATTTGCATTAATGCAGTAGATGAGACTACAGCAGAAGAAAAGAGTCACAAATCAATGGCTATGCTTCTCAACAAATTGAATCCTCCACAGCAGCACTTTTCCTACATACATATTAGGTATAGAGACTTCAAGAAGTGAAACAACACAGAGAAGGAAAAATCCCATACTTTTGCACTGTAATCTTAGTATTTCATTGTTACAACTGAACTGCACAAATAAAGCAGCAAACTTGTCCCTTCAAGAGTAAGAATAAATAACATCAATTGCAAGTATGACATTATTAAAAAAGAAATACATTTTGTCATGAAAAAAGGACACTGAAAGTTAGGATATCAAATCTAGACTGATCTGCACTGAATAAAATGTCTATTAAAGGCATTTTCTAGCTAACAAAAAGCATTTCCAGTTCTCTGTTCTGGAGACAGCTGTGCCCAGCAGCATAACTCAGAAATACATCTTAATACACCATTTCAACTGCTGGACCTACAGCAACTTCTTAAAAAGCCTTTAATCAATCTCACATTGAGGTAGCAGGATGGGAGGAACCCAGATTCACTCTTAAAAATGGCCTTATCTTCACCTATTTCCAACATATTTGACCTCTGAAATGGCACCATGGCCTAATAGCTGAGGAACAAAAGGGCAAAAGCAAATTTTTGTTTTTCTCACTTTGCCTTAAATAAAGATTTTGCATTTGATAACTGGAAGGACATTGCAAAGTGATGTGAATCAAATCTGAATAGTTTGGTATTGCTAATATAGTCTGCTGGAAAGCCTATATGTACTCTTGTGGTTCTGGTTTTTTAAAAGCCTCATTTTGTTTGTGAGTAAAATGAAAAGGCCAGTTATTCAAACTGGTATTGCAGAGGCAGCCTCATGAAAAGCCCAGGAGATGAGCAAAACCTCCCTGATAATCAGAGCCAGCCCTTCCAAACAAGGGCAACACTCCCAGCTGGGAGTGAGGGGCACTTTGAGGGTTTGGAGAGCATCCCTAGATCTAAGAGCTCACTCTTTACAACACCCAAATTGCCATCACTACCTGTGGCCACATTTTTTGGATCTGATCCTTCCCTCAGTGATCTTGGTGTGAGTTTTAACCACATCACAGTGGAAGTGTCAGGCTTTTTGTGATGTTTTTGGCAGTAGAGAGCACTTTAAAACTCCAGCTTGCATTTGGTGCTTCCAGTTACAGAGTTTACTCTTCCTGGTGATGATTTGACCCAAGCCCACTACAAGCAAGAACCACTGGCACTGATGGGGTTTTTCTCACCTATAATTCTTTGAAAGAAATGAACCATGCTATTTGGGCTGCCCCCATGTTAGCATCTGTTTTACTTTGGGGATTTTAAGCACTGAGGTATAATTTTCACAGCTAGTATTTATGACCAGGTGTGATTTATATAAGTAACCATCAATCATCTGGTGGTCCCCATATATCAACCACTGAAGGACCTAAATGGAATTAACTCCCTAATGCTTAATTGTGGACGTACCATTTTTGCCTGCACCTTGTTTACCTGCAAATACTGGGTTTTTTTTGGTTTGGTTTGGTTTTTTAAAATTTTTTTCCTTTTCTTTTTCTTTTTTTTCCTTCTCTCAGCTTGTGTTTCTGCCTTTTTCTGTTCAGGAGTGTTTTCCTAAGAGCAAAACTGACTTTTCAATCTTTGTTCAAGTTAGTAATCTCTATGCAGTGTCCCATTTATTTGAGTAAGTATTACTCATAGGTGGAAGACCTTGCTGGTTTGGACTCCTTTTCAACAGAAGAGAAGGTACTAGAGAGCATTCATCTATTTTCCAGCACATGGCAAACACCAAACACTGTGAGGAAGAATGTGTTTACTTTGGAATCTGAAAAACAACTAAATGAAATGAATAGGCATGGGGCATCCATGAGACAACAGCAGGTGAATGTTGCTTTCTTCCACTCTCTTTCAAAACAGAAGGATGATGTCCAGGAGAAACAAAATCATGATGCCAAATGGTGTCTCAGGAAGCTGTACTTGCCTGATGCTGTGGTCAGCACAAAGGATGATCTGCTATAGCCATGGCCTATGTTTTTCCCACTGATGTTTTATTATAAGCCTTCATATAAAAGAAGAAAAATACCTGTAGCAAAATTTTCGATAAAATAAGGGTTTCTCTCTCTTACACTAGTAAACTTACTATCTTTTTCTAAGAAAAACACAGTAGCATGCTTTATATTTTTGACATGTATAAAATGTAAATATTTTAACCAAATTGACACAGCTGCATGGCAGAGATATGCTTGGTATGGTTACCTTGCTTGTCAGTGGAGTCACAGCTTCTTTTTAATTTGTTTTCTGCTGTGGCACCATGCACATCCTCTCTCATTTCCCTGGCAAGCAAAACAGAGCCTTATGGCTCTTAGGGATAGTCCCAGGCCCATGGAACCTGGGCTGAGTTTCTTGTCCGTGTGTGCTGGCTGAAAGTTGTTCTGATAACATTGCTGTGGAGAGTTTCTGCCAGAACAATGTCACCCTATCTGCATTTGAAAGTAATTTGGTCTGCTAAGGGAAGCCTCTGACACATGCAAGCTAAAGCATACCTTATTTAATATATTTTCTTTAATTACTCTGCACAGTCAAAACTGAGTTGCAGATGCTGAAGAGTCTGTGTTCATTCCTGCAGTCCATCCACAAACAAAACTAACTGTTCACTGGTGAGGATGGAATTATTCAGTGCAGATAAATTCAGTGTGTGCAATAAATTCCAGCTTAAATAAATTAATAGCTTGCAAACTGATTCCCTGCTTTTCTTGAAGACACCCTGGCACATAAGGATTTGCTGGGCACAGCGTCTTGGCTGTCAGGCAGCTAAGCCACAGACCCCTTCCAACACCCACCAGCTGTGCCAAGCCACCAGCACCTCAACTCCTGGTGCCTGGAGTGTGAAAGCTGCCAATGGCAAACTGCAGTCATAATCATGAACCTTCAGCACTTGCAAGTGCAAGGCATTTGGGGGCTATAACCATGCCCCACACCCAAGGTCAAACTGGAGGGACTGTCCTCTGTGCATCTCACTGTCCCAATTTTCACCTCTGCCCATGGAAAATATTCACAAATTGGCTCATCTTCTTCTTGATTAGCTGATCTGCTTTGCCTGTGTGTGTGGGGGGAGACAGGGAGGGAAGGAATGGCAGCCAGATCACTGAGGAGGTGAAATTATTGAAAGCAAATTTGTCCCTGCGAGGTTCTGCACTTGCAGACCATAGCCATGCACTGCAGGCCAATGACCACCCCAGCACTAATCTTTCTTCTAGGTAATTAGAAACACTCACTATCACTTTTTTGATTAAGTTCTCAGTCCTCAGTATAACATTAAAAGAAGTAGCTTTCTACCATTTTAAGAAGAAAGATTTTTCACCAGTGAATAAGGAATCTCTGAGACATTCATATTTGCATTTTGACCAGTAACTCATTCCAAAGGATAACAAGCTGCCTACTTTCCTTGGACTTCATGTTGTTGGTGGCAATTCTGTATTGTATTGGATAATGGCTTCAGGCTGACTGTGTTAGAGGCAGGAATGTTGCTGGGGACACTGGTACAAAATGAATATGTTTGTGTTTTGTGTATGTTTGGAGCTATGGCTGAAAAATAGGTGATGAATAAAAAACCACCTACTCCAGTCAGCCTCTCTAGGTATATCCAACTAATTTTAAAAAGTGCAGTGTGCAAAAAAAGTTAAACACCAAATACAGTTTCCAAGCTAGTCTCTCTGGTATATCTGGCTTTTTTTGCATACACTAAATCATTTGGGGTTTGTTAGGCAGTATTATTTTTACTAAAATGATACTTTGCATTCCACAGCTTCCCATTTCCTGTAAAGGAAAACAGTCTTAAAATACATGGCTAAGCCACAGGAAGACAGGAACAAGCTAATGCATAGATTGGCTCCACCTGTATAAGGCAGAATTTAAAAAAATAAAAGAGCAAACAAATAAAAAGTTACAGGGGGGTACAGTTAAAGCAGACAGCCTAAAGCAGACAACTTTGCAATTGTATTCCATTTCAAATATCAAGAAACACAGGACAATACACTGCATAGGTTTTGAGCTCACACCTTACTAGAGGCACCTTTTTTTTCCTTCAATGGGCTTCCTGACTCTGAAATAACTTCTCCTGGAAAAGTGCTGTCTCTCACAAGGCTGCAGGGCTGAGGGAAGCTGCTAATTGCAGGTTACCAGGCAGCTGCTCCAGGGAAGCAGCCTGCAGGGATATAGAACTGACCTGGTCTGGGCAGCTTTGAATAAACACTACAAGTGGCCTTGCTTCACCCCAGTTTTCACAATGAGGTGGCTTTGCCTCTTCCCCTGCTGACACACATTTGTTAGCTCCTCCATGCATCACAGACTTTGTGTGGGCACAAGAAGATAAGAAGGCAGAGAAAAACTTTTTGCTGGAGTCTGTAGTCACAGGATGAGGGACAGCGGTTTTAAACTAAAAGAGGGTAAGTTTTGGTTGGATATAAGGAAGACAATTTTACAGTGAGGTTGGTGAGACACTGGAGTAGATTGCCCAGAGAAATTGTGGATGTCCTATCCCTGTAAGTGTTCAAGGCCAGGTTGAATGGGGCTTTGAGCAACTTGGTCTAGTGGAAAGAGTTCCTGTCCATGGCAGGGAGTTGGATTAGATGATTTAAGGTCCCTTCCAAACCAAACTATTCCATCATTCCATGTAGGATGAAGGACAAAGGCCACTCTGACAATGAAACCAGTCCAGATGGCTCTCAATGTTTTGGCTGTGCTTGGAGGCTCCTACCTCCTAGATAGGTAGATACTCAGTGGAAAAAAAGTTAACAATCCTCCTTAAAATTAAATAAAATACTGCCATTGCAATGCAATCTCTAATTCCCTGAAAAAACTGTGGACAAAGCCACACCAACACATGGAGGAGCTATGCTAGTGAAGTGGCAAAGCCTTGAAGCTCCTTCCTCACTGTGAGGAGCCAAACTGTGACTCCCAACACACCTGGCAGAATCTGGAGGATGTGCATCACATGATGGAGGCATCTCTGAGCCTTTCCCTGCTGTGCTTGGAGCAGAATTGTGCTCCGTGGGTCACACTTGTCCCTGGCTGCTGCAGACATCCAGTTACACATGAGCAGCATCTGAAAGATTGCTTCTGACTTCTGCTGGAGCTTGGGTTTATTAGTGTTGAATTGCAGGTTCTTCCAAGGCTGGAAGAGGAGTGTGTCAGACATCTCTGATAATCTGTGATAGCCGAGCTTGTCAATGCTGTGATACACACTGGTAACCAGGAGAATGGTATTTTCAGTGCTAGAGGGTAGGCAAGGAGAAGTCCTAGTAGAGAACCTGAGAAGCTAGAAGAAAAAAATTAAAACTTGAGAACAGGCAAATCCCAGAGCCCAGGAGTTTGGTTTTGTTTCATGCCTTCAATTTTGCTGTGTCTTTTGCCTTCGTTGATTATGGAATCAGCCTGTTGATTTTTCTGACCCTTAGTTGTTGTTTTCCGTGTTTGAGGCTTCTTACTCATGGTTTCCAGTTCTGGATCTGTCAAGAAAATCATCTCAGAAATCTTTTTCAAAGTCGGTTGCAATTTCTTATTTGTTGACCATTCTCTTCCGGGTTTCTTTACTCGCTGCTTTTTCCCCATGACCCGGGATGACAAGAATCTGCAACTTTCCCATTTCCCTTCTCTCAGATACTCATTTATGAGGGATCTATCTAGCTGGTAACGTTTTTTCTCATAACAGCAAGATAAAAATGTAGCATTATGTTTTCAGAAAGCCCTGAATGCAACAGAAAGGCTTCCAAATCAATTGAACATCCAGACTAGCAGATTCTGTGAGGTCTCCATGCCTTTTACTGAGAGAACAGTTACCTCTGTAACTGCTGTGCTGGGACTGCAGCTTGCACGAGGGGTAAGGAGAACAACTGGAATCCCTAGAAACACTGAAACCCAGACAGCAAGTAGCCCTACAACTCTGTTTAATCCAGTGTCCTCCAAAGCCAATGAGGAATATGAAAAATCAGCTGGCTTTGGATCAGGCCCCTGGTACCTTCCTGTTGGTTTGTAAGAAACAAGGAGGGCCAAGTGGCTACATGAAACCCATCCTTCCTGGGGGGGATCTACACACAAGAAGCAGAGCTGCACATGGATATGTGTGTGTGTGTGTGAAAGTATCGTTCTGCCATGGGAAGTTAGCTTAAACTGTTGGGGTTTTCTAACAGAATTAAAACCAGAAGGTTTTTCAAACTTCAAATATTTATACGAACAGGAGTACTGTACTATATCAATCAAACACTTGTGGACTGCAGACACACTGAAACCTATGTACCTGCTCTCTCAGAGAGCTCTGTGAGCTGCTTGGAGCTAGTTTATGTTAAAAAAAAAATATCCCCAGCCCAAATGACAATACCAGAGCTTGTTAGTTCTCTGTTTACACTGTATGAACTTGAGTTACCAGCACGACAGGAGAGGATGTATATTTTAGATAACACAATCTGGTTTCTATCTTTTGTATTTTTAGGTTTTAATCCTATCAGTCTCTTAGCCAAGCAACTGAGTATCAGATTTAACTATTGTTGTACAGAGGGAAAAATCCCAGCTTATCTTAAAAAAAAACAATAGGTTTGAGTATATATATTTTTTAAAAGTTAGACCTAATAATTCCCCTTGGAAACTGAGTCAAATTGCTCAGACTCCCCTTTTAGTTCATGAACTTAGCAGTGATAAAACAAAAGGAAATGGATTTGCAGAATTTTTGATTCTGGTGCACGCCTTTCAAGAACAGAAATAGACTCTGAGAACTGCCTTCTGCAGGCATTATTTCTGAACGATTTCCATAACATTTCAAGTAAAACATCCATTTTTCCCCTGTCTGCCTTGTAAACACCAATCTGAGAGTCAAGCCAGATACTCTGCTCTTTCCATGCAGTTGCAGAGCCCAGCCCCACACCCAGAGCAGTTCCAGGAGCTAGTGGATCTCCTGGGAACATCTGTGCTGCATGAACAGGCCACCTTCATTTTCTACTCAGTTACTACTGCCTCACCTCACTCTCCTACTCTCTGAAATAACTTTTCAAGATAATGAGCCTACTTCTGCTCTAGTGAGAAAAAAATGGGGCCTTGGAAAATTTATTAGCATCACACAAGGTAGCTGGACAGTGGTGCTGGAGTTGAGGGGGAATATTTTGCAAAGATCTGACTGCTGTCCCAGAGGAATGGACTGGTCTTCACTATGACCTTACCCAGCTGTGCCTGAGGTTCAGGAAGTGGCTGTGTCCAGGTGGTGTGTCCAAACCCTCCCTCACTGTTATGGCCACATCTGTTGTGATAACCACTGCCTGCACAGGATGAGCAAGGATGACTTGGTCAAAGCAGGTTAGTGTCAAGCTATAGGTGTAGGTCAGGGTATCATGCAAGTTGATTTCTACCAAAGCAAGCAAAGCCAGGACATGACACAAGCCAAAGCCCTGGTTAAAATAAAGTTTTGCCTGAGTAAGGTTTGTAGCTCTGGCCTTTAATACAAACCAAGTCAAGGAAAATATGTTTGACTCAGCACCAGGCTAGCTATTTTAAAAGCTTTGAACAACACCTCTGATGTGAGTGACCTTGAAGAAATTTTGAATTCCTACCGTGATTTTGCAGGGTGGTTTCCTAGGAAATTTATAGCAGTGGTAGCAAAAGGAGCAAAAGCAATTCAGATAAGCAAATAAGTGGATACAGACCTGCCTTTTTCAGAGGGAGTAAAATGTAGAGCCAGAGAAAGAACAGAAGAATTCTGTGTTATCTAAATTATAGTACTGATTAATAGACAAGTTATCATTAACACATTATTAATTCCTGAGGGACAATAGTGTGTAACTGTTGTTATATATCATAACTGTAGTGTATAACAACCCTAACAGCTTTTACTGATGGGCTTCAACTTGCCACGAGGACAGATGAGATAACCAGCTGTTGTGTGTTCTCTCCCTCTGCAAGCACATTCTCATAGATTTTCTCCACTTCCCACAGTGATGCAGGCTGCCTCCCTCCCCTCTGGCCACTGCAGCCTCCCCACTCTCCTCCCCAGCCACACCACCCCTGCCACCGCAGGGTTTGGGCTTCTCTGATCCTGCTGCTCGCCCCTCACCTCACAGCTCTGTTAATAAAATCCCCAATATATCACCTTGCAGCCACTAAATAACCTTTTCAAAATGGTGTCTTAAACATACCTTTGTACAAAGATGAGCAAAGAAATATTCAGGTTTGGTTCCACCTCCAAAGCAATTTTGGGAAAAGTCTCTGCAAACACTGGCAATGTTCACTTAATGGGTTTCTTTATGGACTCATTTCCACCAAAGTACTTCTTCCATGAGCATGTCAAATTTTGGTAATGCCTTAGAAACTTCAGGAATGTATCTGAAGGTCTGCTTTGCCCCTGTCCTCATCCTCTTCCTCCTGCAGCCAGCCTGGGTGCCCTGTGAGCCCCTGCCCCTGTGGTCCCAGTGCCAGCGGTGCCTGATGGTCCAATAGGCAGTGCAGGAAGCCCTGAGGGAGGCTGACTCCATCCTGATTCTGGGGCTTCTGGGCATTTCAGAAAACCTCACCACGAGCTTGAGATTGACTTTTGCTTTGGTGGTGCTCAGAAGTGCCCATTGCTCAGCTGTTTTCAGCCCCATTACTTGATTTGCAGGGTGATTTATGACCTTGGATCTATTCAGCATGAGGAGAACAACTGTTAAAAGGCCGGGGTCAAGGGTCTTTTAAAGAGACAGATGATTATAGCCCTGTGACAGAAATCTGAAGACTTTTGAAGACTCTGAGGTATCAGATGTCATCCTAGGAACGCATTGACCTACTCATTGCAAGAGATGCTGTCAAAGAAAATCAACTCCCTGATGCTTTTCCTTGTCCAGTGCTGTAAATATTTCATATTCATGTTTCATATTTTCCTGTGACCACATATAGTTATACCTCCTTAGCACTAATGAACAACACTTGTTGCATCCACAGCTACAGGGCCTCAAAGCTTTATCCAAGATGGATATTTTGGTTGATCCTCAAAATCCCCTAGGTATGGCATCTTTCTGTGGCATCCTTTAGTTTAATATATCAAATGTGAGCTAAGAGGCAAAGGCACTGACAGGAAACATAAATATCTGGGTGCCCCATTTCCTTTTTTAAAGAGATTTAAACACCTCTTGTTTTCCACAGAGGTTTAGGGACTGCAGCACCTCTCTCTGCAAAGCCTGAATGTGGCAGCATGCCTGCCATGGGATGGTGTACGGGCTGTAGAGAGCCATCGTCTGGGGACACTCAGCTCAAGCCCTACAACAGGGGAGCAAAGGGGCTCATCTTCAGTGTCCTTAATATTTTAATGCTGGCTTTTGTGTGCACTGGATCCCCTGGCTGCAGCAGGGCCTGAGGGCCAGCTCATCCCTGACACCGTGGTCAGGGCAGTGACCACAGCCAGGCTGGACATCTTTGAGTGTGGATATGCTCAAGACATGGGATGGAGGAAGTCAGGAGAAATGCCTGAGACACAGGTAGATTGAAATTCAGATACAGAGGGTGTTTGGAAGAGGAGGAAAGCAAGACAGATGAATCATTAAATGAATAGCACCACACAGCAGTCTCTCTTTTTATGCCCCACATAAAAAACAAGGTGATTTTCTAATGAGAGATCATGGGACAGACCAGAGGCGAGCCAACAAGTGACTTATATAATAAGTTTACATTAAAGAATGAGATGCCAAAACACCCTGTAACAAGGATACTAGAGAACAGTTTTAATAACATATTCCAAACTTCCTGAGGTTGTTTATACCTTACTTCAGACTGATGAAATATTTTTTCTTACATGTGGACTGATGTGAAATACTTTTCAACTACTGCTAAAAGATCTGGGTGTAGAACACAGCCCATACTTTCTCAGCTAAGGACAGAAGATTGCTTAAGTACCTCAAGAAAAAAGCTGGTCACTTAATTACAAGATTCAGGGTATATTCCCTGAATACATATATATATATATATATATATATATAATT
>VZRX01007347.1:51207-73766 GCA_013398075.1 Notiomystis cincta | reverse complement strand
ATATATAATTTCCTTCTATAAATTAACAGCTCAACTGGGAGATTAACTGTTATTTTTAGAGCCATTTATGGCATATTTGTTCTTCTGCAACTTTTTCTTTCTTGGACATTAGAAGTGCTCTGGAGATCAATGAAGACCCATGAAACATCATGTGAAAATAATTAGTCTGACCAGAAAGAGGGACAGATTCAATTTTGCACCCAGATGTATGCTCATGCTAATCCCACTGACAATGGCACAAAGTTCAAGGGTCACAACCAATAATCAGACCTAAAGTTATTACAAATTGAAACTGGTTACTAATGAATGACTTGTTTGGTAAGCCATATGAAAAAAGATTGTGTTTTCAGTACAGATCTTAGAAGACAGATGTCCACATTTCAGAAATTACTTCCAAACTGGTGCTACTTGGCACTCTCAGAAAAGAGAAAAAAAGATTTGAAAGAACATTCTTCATCTAAAACCGTATTTGTGTCTGAACTATATTTACCTACTATGGCCTTTGAAATTTTGAAGGAAAGAATCAGTTCTGCAGTTGTGTTGTTGATTGGGGTAATATTTAGACCTCAGAAATACTTCAATGCATCTCACATGAACTGATAAAAGCCAAAAGAGAATGCAGCTATTCTTAGTTTTAATTCTTCTACAGGGTGTTGCAGCCCTTTACCCAGGCACCCATCCACTTGTTTCTAGCTCTTCTGATTTACTGAATTTCCCCAAAGTTGCCAGGTGAGGATCCTAGCACAAAGGATTTAAAATGTCCCCTGCAGGTTCAGGCTTCTTGACCATCTTTCACTGTCCTTTGCACAGCTCTGAGGCTGGAGAAGTTTCCACACCCAATGGGGAGCTCCACAGAGCCTCAGGCTTGGCACATATTCAGAGTGAAAGAAAACCCAATTCTGCGCTGCTTTCCTCTGTACAAGGATTCATGACTGCATCCCTTGCCCAGGAGACTGTCCTATCCTTGCAGACTGTTATGCAGCACTGAAAGGCTTTAGCAGCCTCTCCCCTTGGTGTGGTCTCACTTTGCACGCTACATTGAACATTAATTGCTCCAGAGGGAGCATTACAGTGCAGAGATTGGGGCACCCAGGTGGGAGCTGGGACACAGAGGGCCATCAGCACTAATAAATATTTAATCTTCATATGCAAAGTGTAACAGCTTCACTGAGAGAGCCTCTGCACCTGCCAGCTCTGCTCAGCCCAGAGCCTGCTCAGCGAGGGCTGCAGGAAGACGAGGCTGGAAGCAGATGGCAGAGTTGAACTTGGATCACCCAAACCATAAGCATGTGCTTTAGTCAATCTGTACATTCAGCCCAATTAGTGAATAGTGCCAGATCTGCCAAAGCCACATTTTTCTCACGCTAAACGATTGATCAAAACAAAGGAAAACATCTCACCCAGGCTCACCAGTCAGTCTTGCTGCTGATCACGGCCCCACAGGCAGTGCCAGTGTTTCACAACAGTCGCTTTCTTCAGCTGTCAGCATGCATCCTTTAGACATCAGCAGGAAATAAAGCACAAAACTGGAGACAGGAAATTGTTTAATGATAGAAATTGGCAAAGACAGGTGTAATCCTCAAGCTACTTTTAGCTCATTTTAGGAAATATGCAGGTATCATTTTGACAGCATGCTTTTAACAAAAAAAGGTAGAGATTTACATGGTAAGATGTGTTCTTCTTAGAGGACCTAGCCCTTATTCTGTTGGTAAATTGAGTGCCAGTCATAGCTGGGATGTGAGTTTTTGTGAAATCAGTCTAGAAAAGGACATTTTAAATTTGGCTTTCAGCGCTTTTTAATGCTGTTTTTGAATGACAGCTATGGTATGATACAGATTGAAGGAAGTCTATTAGTACCTGCCCTTGATTTCTTTACAACCACCACCTTTGCCTCTGATATTGGCCTTTCCCCATCTACAGCTGCTCCTTTGCTGCAAACTTGGAGCCAGGTATAACTTTGGTTCATTTAATCTCTAGCACCTTCCCTAGCTTTGGATATGTCTCTGCTCTTTTCCTGCCTCCTCTCATTAGCCCAAGACAGTCAGCTTTTATTCTCAGTTCCCCATTTCTCATTAATTTATTTTCCAAGAAGCAAAAAGTGAAAATAATTATACACTGAAAACCCGAGGAAGAACCAAATTAAAACCAGGGAGCTGATTTGTGTTCTGAGAAGACTCCAAGGTCACAGTCCTCTACTGCTCCTCATTGTGGACCAAGAAGCCTCCCTGACATCTTCAACGCACACAGAGCAGCTGTAGGAAAAAAAAAGACAAACACCACCCCTCTCCAGCTGTGCCTTCACATACACAGACAAATCCTGCTGGGAAATGACAAGGAGCAGCTAAAGGAAATGGACTTCAGAGATACAAAACGCTCATCACTGCCTCACTTGGAATGGACGAGATGAAAGAGGAAGTGTGAAATCCAAACCAGACCCTGCACATACACCTGTGACTGTGTACACACAGCCATCTGAACCTGATGAAAAGCAGATGAACAACTCGATTTGATAAGGGAATATAGGTATTTCTGTTATTACCTGCTAATGACTGCACATAGGACAGAGTTTAAACCTGATTTTTTCAAAATGAGAGAGATAAGTAGAAATTAATCATGGATTTCATACAGTTCTTCTTTATGGGTGTGAATATCTGAGACTGAAGGCAGTGCCTAAATCTCCTATTCAGTATAGATCCTGAACTTTCTTTCAGTTTTATTCAGATTGCTGATAGTTATTAAAGCTCAACAGACAAATTCTAGAACAATTTAGCAACAGATTCTGGGACTCTCATTTTTTAAAAGTTACTTGCAAATTGAAAAATACAAGAGAAAGGATTTTTTTCCCTGACAAAGCATGTAACTGAGTATACAACTCTACATAATCAGCTGAATGCTGGTGGTTTTCCCACACAGTAAATTTCTGGAGAAGCCCTGTAATCTGTGAACTCCTGTGGACTTCAGGCAGGAGAGTGGGACTGGTGATGGGCTGTACCAGATTCCTTTGCCATGTCTTTGTGATAGATGCTGAAGTCCCAGCTACTGGAATTATGGCTTGTTCACTTTCGTTTGTGCATTTGCTAACTCTCATCCTTAAAGATAAATAGCATCATGTGAAGCAAGCACAAACTTGAAAGTCCATTAAATGCAACTGAAAGAAGCCAGCATGTTTTGTCTTGGTTTTAAATCTTGCCTTGGAGGATCAGCTTATGACTGCCTGTTATTTGGTACAGCAATGCTTCAGGTTTTTTCTCGAGCACTATAATCATTTTGCCTCCTAGGCATCAATCAGGGTTAATAAGGTCAGCTAGAGAGGAGCAGATTGCCCACTATGTAATCAAGACAGACTTTGAGTCAAAATCTTTCTATGCCAGTAGGAATATTTCCAGGCTTGTACTAGAAGATGAATAGGGATAAAACAGCATATGAGGACTTTTTTAATTACCCTTTGATAATATTTTGGAAGTAGAGATGAAAATGTGCCTTCATTTACAAAGGATTGAAGAGTCATGAATTGAGGAACTGGAGATGATACTGGGACACTGGTGCATATTGCTCATTTATCATTTTGATAATACACTTTCTCTGCTTTGTTTGTCTCTTCTCCAATTGGCACCTCTGGCATCAAAATACATATTTTTTAAGATACAATCCCGCTGAGTTCCTGCACAGTTACTCACATGTACAGCCCTTCAAAATCTGTAGGTTTTAAACCCAAGGGCAATCTGTGATTCAAAGTATTGCAGTATGGAGCAAAGTACCTCAGTGAGCACTGAGCAAAGCATTTGTGTCCTCCAGAGCAATGCTCAGGCAAATGACTCACAGCACCTGCAGGGAGGGAAGAAGGAGTCAAACTGATTTTCCAAAGTACTGACCACTGACATGTCATGGGGGTGATGTGGCCTTAAGGGAGAGGAAGGACAGGAAAGGACAATAGTGTTGTTAGTGTGTGACTTCCATAATTATATGTTTGCAGAATTAGGAGGGAGGAAGGGAAGCAGGGAAACAAGTATTTATGAGTTGCCACTTTCTGCTCGTTGCACACTAAGGAATCTTTCAGCCAATTTCTTTGCAAAAAGAGCTGAGCTTGCTGAAACCTAAAGTGGGGGGATTATACTGGGGCAGGACATGGGCAAGCCCAGCCACTGCCCAGGCAGCCCCTGCTCCTCCAACTCTCCCAGGACCTTCTCATCACCTGACATCCTTCACTTTCATTACTCCATCCAAAACAAAACCTGCGTTTTCATGCAAAGTGGTTTCTGCTGAGAAACTGTGGCCCTTTTGAGCAGATATATAGCTGTACACTCATGTGTTTAGCAGAATTTATTATACAGAATTACTAACAAAAAAAGATCACGTGCAAGGATTGATAAGCTAAAAATGCATTTCAACAAACCATTTTTTATATAGTCATGACAATGCAATGAAAAGTTTGAAAGATGTACAACTTTCGTAATAAATGAATATTCACTTTTGTTCTGAAGTATTAGTACTTGTGTCTAGACTTTTGAGTGCTTCCAATCACAGAGCTACTAAAGCCAGAAGAATCCAGATAGTTAACAAAAATGGTATGTCTTCAAGATATGCCTGCTGTACTAAAAAGGATTTAATCTCAGCCTAGGCTATGGGTGATGTAATAATAATTGATTTTCAAATTTATTTTATTTATTGATATTTTTAATCGTTTGTATAATTTTTAATTATTATTTTACTATCTTCTTTTTTCCAGATTCATTAAAAAATTAGAAACTTGCAAACATTCCCAATATTTGGAGTGCTTGTCTATTCAAGGAGAGAGAAAGTACAGTTAAATATATATTTAAATATAGACAATCCAATCTCATGACATCACATCAGGTTCAACAGTATAATAGTATAAAAATAATAATCTGACAGTATTTTAGCTGCTGCGTGGCTCCTTGATGGAAAACTCTCGGTAAAATGAAGAATGAGTGATTTGGGGAGTTGACAGGAGGATCAGTTGTCAGCTGTTCAAATCCAGCCCAGGCTGCCCACAGCAGTAGGAGTAGTAATGGAACTACCACTGCCATGACCTTCTGGCAGCTGTTTGACCAGAGTAAAATGACACAGTGGCCTGCTCCCTTCAATTTAGATTAACCATCCCTCTGTTTTCTAGACAGTGCCAAAAATCTCTCAGACCACTCCTTGGAAGGGAGATGTCAGTGCACAAAACTTGGCGAGGGTGTCTTGAGTGATGCACATCTAGAAGTAAGAAGCTTCAAGCCAGAATCACAACATCCTCTGAGCCCTAAAGCCCTGAGCCACTCCTTCAATGCAGTGGCTTCTTTTAAGGTTTTGTGAAGGTGTCCTGTTGATAACTTCAAGGCTAAATCCTTAATTGTCCCTCTTGGTGATCCACTTGGTCACACTTTTAGACTTACTGGTCTTGACCAGAGTCTTGCTCAATGCTCCTGTGTGAGTGAGAACAGAGCTGCTTTGTCCTGGACATGGTGGCAGGGTTTAATGCCTGCTGGGACTCTAGGATGTGCCATATTATGATGTTTATCCTGTCTAGTGCTTACATGGTACAGTTCCCTCTCCAACCACCTACAATTGTACAGGGATCCTTCTCCCTCCCTCACCAGCAGCAGATCCTGTTCTTGGAGCAGTCTCTTGGGAGAGAGCTACTGCTTCCCCCACACCATGAGCCAGACAGGTCTCAGCAGTAGGACCTGCAGTACAGGTGTGGCTGAGGGACCTCATCAGGAGCCTGGAGACAGTGTGATAGACAGGCTGCTGGAATCAGATATATAGCACTGGAGAGAGAAGAAGACAGGGAGGCAGGCTTGCCATGAGCTCCATCACCACTGCTCAGCAGACACGTAAGAAAATTCTTCTTTTCTGCTGACTTACTACTCTCATGAGCTCCTGCTCACTCCTTAATGCAAAAGAAGAAGATAACCTGAGCAATATTGTGACAAAATTCAGTGCTGGCACAGCACAGCTCCCCTGGCTGAGATGCTCTCAGGATTAGTATGTGGCAGGTTGGCAATGTCTTTTTTGAGCCCCGTCCACATGGCTGGCAAAACCAGGCAGCACTGGTGGCCTGTCTGACCAGCATGAAGTTGTAAGGCCAAGGTGGGGCTCAGAGCCCCCCTTCACACCACTCCTGGGCCATAAAGGTGAGGTGCCCATGGGCAGGGAGCAGCATACAGGCGCCACTGCTCTGCACTCACACTCTTGAGCCCTTGTGTCAGGGACCCTGTCAGGAAAGGAGACTCTTGCTGGCTCCCAGAACCAACTGAACAGGGCAGAGCAGGGCAACAAAATGTGTCTTTCATACCTTGGCATCCCTTATCCACAGCCTGAGCAGCAACCCAGCACACACAGCTCTTGTGCCCCTATCCTCTCCCTGCATTTATTTGGAACCTCAGGAGGGAGGTGGTAAAAGTGGGTTTCAATGGGGTCAAAAAAACCCAATAGCTTGCTTTTTACTCCATAGCAAAAATAGAATTTTCAGGAAAAAATCTGAATACCAAAATATTCAAGCCAAAAAATAAAGTTTTTAATTTTTGGCAGCTCAGGACAGGTTTGGGCTGCTCAGTTTTTGACAGTAAAGCAACATATATTCGCACCATTTTTTTCGTCTTCTTTTACAGTATGCTGACATTTTCAAGTGCATTTTCTCTGGAAATGCAGTTTCTCTCGAACATTTTCAACAACGCTTTTTCACGGTATTCAATTCTCAGGGTTTCTCACTGCCAGGGGAACAGCCGAGGATCCAGGGAGGAGCCATGGAAATGCATTAGCTATGCTGGCTCTCAAGAGCAGCTTGAAGTGGCACTGGACCCCTTCGATTCTGGCCCTTGGCAGTGGCTGGTGTTGTCCAAGTTTGAAGTGGGGCAGAGATCCCAGCCCACTTCCCAGGGGGGAAGCTGAACAGGGTGGGCACAGGAGAAAAGAGTCAAGTCAAAGGCACCTTTGATCAAATGGTGTAGTCTTAGCAAGAGAGCAGAAAAAACAGACTGTGTCATGCCCCAGCATTGTCTCACTACTTGTGCCAAGCCTTGCAGTGGGGAGAGGGCATCTCCTGACCAGCCCACAGCTGTAAGAGAGCATGGACAGTCCCCTGTCCTTGCAACCAAAGGCAGTGTCACAAGCCTCTGTGTTGCTGCACTACATTGTAGTGGGAAATGTTATGGAGAGTCCTCTGCAAATTCCTGCTTCTGCATACATAAAAACCAACTGCAAGCAGCTCTGACCCAGCCCAGGAGGGGTTGGCAGTGGCATCCCCTCCTGCTCTTCACAGAGCAATCTCTCTGAGCCAACCAACAGGGAGACACAACGCAAAGAAGCATGAGAAGGTCTTGTGACAGAGTGGGAAAACACATTTAACTAAATTCACCTGCATGTTTTTACTGAATAGAAGTGTTATGCCTTTATTTTTTTTTCCTATAGTTACCTTTTCTCCTTCAGGCAAGTCCACCTCCACTAACTTCTGGCCAGAGGAGTTCCAGCTTCATATACAGAGCATCAGAGTGTTGCACACACGTAACCGGAACTGCCACAGGCAGACACCAGGAACTACACCAAAAACAATTAAAATATGCTGATGAAATCCCACTTCCCTGTTCATCCAGTCCATCAGACTAGAAATGATGGGGTTTCTGAGCTCCTCTGAGCAAACAGTGTGAAAATATAAGTCTTGGTTTGGTGCATGCCCAGAATGTTGAACTAATAACACTTGTCTCATATGTAAGCAGCTGCAAAACCTGATATTTACACAAGGATTCACAGAGATGAGAAAAGCCTGCTTTTTTTTTTTTTTTTTTCCTAGATGGCAGGCTCTAGTTCAAATAGGAATTAATTTGGGAAAACCCTCTGGTTTGTATCATACAGCATGCCAGGTTAAATGACTAGAGTAGACTCTATTTTTTGTATAATTGAAGATTAACTTTAGAGCATTGACATCATTCCCATATCAATATAGGAGCATTTTTACCTACCAAAGCACCCATCATTTTGCATGCCAAATAGATTGTGAACAAAGTAGAACTCTAAAAGCACTCAATCAACGAGATCACAAATGCACTTGATAAAAATACAATTACACCTAAATACACTTGCTGGCGGGAGCCACTTTCTCGCAGAGCTGTCTCTGGGAACGTACACATGCTTGGCTTGCCTTCTACAAGGTAGCTGCAATTTCAAAGCTTAGAGCTGCCTTTAAATAGGCTTTTCTTAGATTTGGGTATCAGCTGGCACATGCTTCTGCTGGCAACACAAGGGCTGTTGTCTCAGCCACCCAGGAATAATATGCAAAAGATGGTTTTTACAAGGCCAATTAGTAAAGCTGGAAAACACAACCCAGGTTTTAACTACCCAAGCCCTACCTCAAGACCTAATGTGAGTTTCTTCTCATTTTTGTTCAGACTTATCAGGTGGTCTAATAAATTACACCCCCCTTCTTGCAAAGCTTGCATCACTTTTATGGAGAAATGATGAAGCAGGCAATGCTCCTGCTGGCAGAGTGCAGCAGAGCTAATGGCAGGGTGGATACAGCAAGGTCTGATATATCAGATTGCTGCAAGAAATAGCTTGCAAACTCAAGCTAACCTCCAAACCCCATGCCTTCTGGGAGTTCCAGTTTGGGGCTCTTGGTACATACATTAGGCTGGTCCCACCCAACTATTTTTTTGAGTATCACAAAGTCACATGAGTCTGGCCCTCAGCTCAGCAGTGCTTCTAGCTCCTCATCTAGAACCAGCAGAACACTAACACAATAAAAGAATGAATGCAGAGAAATGGACATAATCTCAGGTGATATTAGGATATCCAAGATCTCACTTCTTGCCTCATTTTAAATCATGTTTTATTTTAAATCCCTCTCTCTCCACAGGAGATAAGTTTTTTGAGGCAAAAGGCAGAGTGCCCTTCAGCACTATTGGGGAAAGCAAGGCAGTTGCCAGTCTCATCCTGTAAAAAATTGTGGTTATCACAATAGGTTCAAAGTTCTTCCAAACAAAACAGCTTGAGCTTATGGACACTGTGTGTTCTTCCTATTACTTTAAGAGCTCCAGCTGCTCTACCTCTGCAGGGCAGTACATCTGTGTTGCTGTGCAAGCAAAACCATAGAAAGGATGAGGAAAAAGAACAATTTCTCATCTTTTTGTCTGTTGCTTCCATCTTGTGGCCAACTCGGAAAAGAAAAATTTGGATCTTTATTTCAGTAAAATTGTTATTATTAACAAATGAAAGGAAAGGCTGCAATTTTTAGAGGTAGTTCTAATACTTACTTCCAGTTGTTTGGATGGGAATGAACTGGGATTGGAAGTTAGGTTTTCCTTTTCAAAGGAACATCAGTGCCCGCAGAGGAAGGGGCTGGTGCCCGCTCTGGCACACTCTGTTTTGGTCTCACATGAGCTGCTGTGCCAAGGGGTGCAGGACAGAGATGGGGCCAGGAGGACAAGCCCGTGAGTGCTGAGCCCAGCCCCTTGCCTTGCTGTAGGCAGCAGTGATGGGACCCCAGCCAAGTATGGACCCTGCTTCAGCTGCTGGCTTCATGAGCCAGCCCAGATTCATGAGGCAACTTTCTCTCTTCTTTGTTTTTGAGCTTACAAAGGCTTTTCTTTGTTTCCCTTTCATTTTTCCTGGGGATTACACCAGCACACAACTCCCATGCTATCCCAGTGGGGATAAGTTGATGGGACGCAGTGGTCTCGCTGAGAGAGTTGCAAAGGCACCATGCCTCAGGTTTCTGGAGCCACTGGGAGCATCTCAAGGTGCTTGGCTAACTTCTTTCTGCCTTGAGAACCTGCTGCTTCCTATTTTCACCACTCATAGCAATACAGAGGCTTAGCCAAAAATCTTTATACCTGTATAACCTAAAGCCATTCCCTTCCTATCCTCCTGGCCAGAAGCGTGCCCTTCTTTGCTCCCAGCACAGTGCTGCTCTCTCCCAGCTCCTGTTTCCTGGGCAGCCTGCCTCTGCCATGTGCCAGTGGACTCCCTCAGCACATTTCCAGCCAAATACTTGCTGAGGCCTTGAGACAGGGAGCAAGATGATGTGTGAAACTCAGGCCAGACCCCCAGTCTGGTGGAGCAAGGGGCTAGACTTTTGCCCAGAATGGATCTACTGCAGCAAGAAGGTGAGAAACTCACTATCCATGCTCCCCAGCATGGACAGATACACTCACAGGCACACACAGCCGTACCCTGTGCTTGGGAGAACGCTCTGTGCCCAGGCTCTTGCACAGAAAGAGATTTTGGTACCCCCACCCTTTGCCCCACACAGCCGAAATAACGAGCCCATTAGTCCTTGTGTCTCACACAGCTGCTGAGCTTCCAGAAGAGCAGGTGCACAGCTGAGCAGGATGTAGGGGCACAAGCACTTCCAGGACTCTTTCCTGTCCCTCTGTGGTGACAGGAAGTGGTGTGTGTCCGTGCAGTGTTCCAGGATAAAGACTCCTTTCAGCAAGGAGACACAAAGGAGACACAACCCACTCTAACTCTTATCTAAGGCAAGGGCCCGGGGTGCTGTGCCCCATTGGAATGAGGAGGGGGAGATGTTAGATGGAGAGTTCATCTCCCAGCAAGTTCCCAGCAAGAACAGTGACCACCCCAAGGACCAAAGGTTGCTAACCTACCTACGCATTCCCACAGCCAGTCTTGCCAGGCTCCCACTAGAAAACCAAGACAGGCTTTTGTGCAGGAAGTGCAGCTGTCACTTTAACTCTGTTTAACTACGTTTAACTCTGATTTCAGGTTGAAATCTTGCAAATCTTCTCAAATTCACATTCAGTTACACGCATTGTGTAAAATTGATTGCTGTGGGAGCACAGAACCATACTAAAAATGTGGTTTAATTCACAAAGGACTAAAAATTTGGTTTGATTCAGAAAGGAGGAGAGTTCAGCACAAGTTCAAAAAACCCTGTAGCCAGAGGCCCTTCCCGAGTGTGTGCAGACCAGGAGGCATCAAACCCCCCCAGCACACACGCTGCCAAGGCCAGGGGTTTCATCTTGTGCAGGGAGCCCACCCCCACCCCAGTGCTGGATCACGATGCCTGCTGTGTTTTGGGAGATAATATGACTCCCCACAGATGTCACTTGCTATCCAGGTCATTTGCTGCCAGCCCTTCCTCACTATGCCTGCTGGAAGGGCTCGGAGACATGCTTGTCATTACTGCCTGATGCCTTTACAGAGAACTCAACCAAAAATCTCTTGAGTGAAAAAAATCCCTGAGCAAGATTGATTCTTTATAACCATCTTTCAATAAGTGAGTATAGACCCCTCACATATCCTTAAATTATATATCATTTATTGAAATATAGAGATCTTAATTTACAAGATATTTTCAAAGACAAAATATCAACAGGGGCATTTTTGAAATACATTTTGTGCCTACCATCACTCAGGCCAGTTTGCCCTTCTTCAAACATTTCACAACAGCCATCATTTTGGAAACACTTCCTTTTTTATTATTCTAAAATATAACTTTTGGACATTCAAAGTGCAACAGTTAACGTGCCTGTGGAATATATCACAGTAAAAAAAATATAAACAAAGGCAGTGATATAGCTGTCATAAATGTTTTGGCAGTATTCTAGAAGTCTATATAAAAATACTTATATACATATTGATGTATAACATCATCATATCTCACGTCCTTCATCATGTAATAGGACCATTTTGTACAAGTTGCAGACCACGCTGTAAGGAATTGGTTGGCCATTCCAAATCAAAAGCTGCATTTCATAGGATAACACTGATTGTCGTTATACAATTACTGTAGCAAAAGGTTTGGGAATATCTCTTCCAGTGGCTTCTCAAAAAGTAAGCCATAAAAAAAAAAAAGTCTGTAATACTGATAATATTGTGAAACTAAGCAATTCATCCTCTCACACTTCTCCCTCTCTAGTAAAACCTCTCTCTTCCTCTCTTCTCATTCCAGTTTCCAGGCCAGCTTATCTGATTCCAAGCCTGCAGTGAGCTGGGTTTGGCTAGACCCCTGCCACGGATGCAACTGATCTGCATAATACTTATGACAAGATGGAGAATTAGCATTACCATGTACCAGAAAGTGGGCCAGCTCTGGTTCTCCATTTGAGTCTAGCCTGAGATGCACTGTGAGATACAGAATGAGGCTGGTGAGGGGAAGGCAAATCTGCATGAAAATGTCCTTAGATTCCAGTAATTGATACAATAAAACATGCTGGGGCTGATTTTCAAACCCTGAAGAACACTAGGCCATGTGCAAAAACGCAGGTGAAATTGCTTGCCTCATTTGAATGTGTAATTGTAATGACTACACGTACAAATTAAGGCACATGTGGTCTCAAGTGGCCATTCAGATATCTGGGATACCCATAGACAATTTGTGTTTCCTCAATTCATAGTTCATAACTGGAGGGAGATTTCACACCGTCTCATCTGTCCTGGCTGTATCAAGAGCCTGTGTTTCACAGTTGTCCCCATACAGAGCTCAGTGAAGCGTTTGGCCAAAGCATGGTCCCAGGAAGACACTTGGTCTTGATCTGTCGAATGCAAGAAGTAGAGAATGCACCATCATTCACCATTCCTTCTGATTGTCAGCTTCCATCGGGGTTGAAAATGTGGGGGCTCGCTTCAGGTAGGTCCTGTTTTCACATTTGCTGTGATCTTGTGCGTGGCCTCAGCCAGGTGACAGTTTGAAACCCAGACCCAGAATTATTGGCCTGAGCAGAGTCCCACACTGTAACACTGCCAATATTGCATTTGCTTTTATTTGATCCATAACTGTCCACAAGTGAAGTCAAGGGGACTTATGAAGCTTTTTGTAGGGCCATTTGAAGGTAAACTGCAGTTTAATATGGCAGCATGTTCTGTCAGTCACTGCTGGTCCGTCTTTCACACTTCCTAGGAAAATACTGCAACACAGGAATGAGTTTGCACAGCATTTGCATTGGTTATGTTATAACAAGAGGCTGGGCACATCCAGGGTGCTCATTGCACTGAATTAAGGCAGAGTTTGAAAGTTGAGTACCAGAAAGGATGGGGCCCTTGGCAGTGATGTACTTTTTTTCACATGTAAGTCTTCCAAAGCATCATATCTCAATAACACATTGTACAGTGATAGCAGTAATCATAATACTTTGTTCATACAAGTGGTGTCAAAACCCAACAATTGCAGGTTGAGAGCAGGTTCATTTTCATGCACCTTCTTCCAAAAAATACTCCTAGAAGCATTTACCTTTTGTAGATACAGTCTGCAAAGATAAACTTTCGATTCCTGTTTAAACTTGAAAACTAAGACAAGAATATTTGCTGCAGAATTATTTCTGCTTATTTGAACTCACGTTTCAGGCTAGGAGAAATGTCTTTATTCCTTGAACAGTTGAAATATCAAATCAATTCTCCACAGCTAACCCCAGGATAAGATTTCTTTTGAGTACCCATGAAACACTAATAATGGGATATTGCTGGTGGTTTATCATAATCTTCCATCCTCCAGCATCTTGGACATATGGCATAATTTTTTTTTTTTAATTTAAATTTTTAGAACCTCACTTAATCAGAGGAAGACTAATTGCTTCTAGTATATCTGATTAGAAAAGCTACTCAGCTCATGAAAGAAAACAAATCTTAGATTTTTTTCTCCATGTAAAAATAGTTTTAGTTAACCAGAACAATTACCATTCTGTGTAGATCAAACAGAAAAAAAAATTTTTTATAAAATTTTCTGGGCTGGAAATTTCTCCTCTGCACTTAAAAAAGTGTTTTGATATTGTGCTTTTACTGAAGGACAATGGATTGTAAAATATACATTTAGTGTTACTGAAAACAGTAGTAGTAGTATTATCTTGAAAACAGCTACCTTCTATAGTTAATAAAGACTTACTAGGTTTCTATGCCTATTATAGACTGACTTTTAATTATCATTATTATTATTATCATTATTATTCCCCTTTACTTGCATTAATGGTAGAAAGTAACAACATGTTTTATAGTACCAGTCAGTCCCTTGTGGTTTTAGACCTTTTCGGTCCAAGAGTGGTTTTTGCATGTTCTTCAATTCACATGATAGTTCAACAGCAGCTGACATTGAGATTGAAGGAGGAAGTACACAAAATTCATGAATGACCTCTTCTAAAATCCATGGCATATGTTCAATGTGCACCTCAAAAGATCCTTGAGTAGACAGTTATTTACATAATTACAATGGTGAAGTATTGCTGCAGTGGAAAATTGATCCATCAAAGTCATATGAATGCCCTTGAAACACAAAACTGGTCTATTTGTGGCCTTTCCCTTCATCCTCCTACCAGTTGGAATGGCAAACAACACTGAGATGCTACTGAAGTACTGCAAGAAGCAACACTAAAAAAATCCATCTTCAACAAGTCTCTTTCATTTATACTCAGGCTGATTCCTCTGCCCATTTCTGGGAGTCCCTCTCTACAAATCCACCTCCTCTTCACATCCTTGACGTTGCAATAAAGTGGTTTTCTCTGTGGAGCAGAAGTCTGTAGGCAGCACGGGAAGCCTCCCCACGTGCAGAGCTGGAAGGTGTCTGTGGGGTTACAGGAAGCTGTCCTCCACCAGGTCTGAGGAGTCGATCCCAATGTCGTCCATCATGTCAATGTCCTCAATGGTCTCGTCCTCTCTCTTGATGAAGGTAGAGCTACTGGAACCAGTTTCAATGGCACTTTCTTCAGATGTCTGTGAACTGGAAGAGACAAATATATCAGAGAAAGGGTAGGTGGTGACTGTGTCTGGGTAAATACTCCAGTCTCTAGCAGAACTGAACGCTGCCTCCCCAGATGCTTTCTGATCCACCGCACAATCTTAGGTGATTATGACCACCAGTTTCCTAGGATGTGACATATCTTGTACATCAAAAGTAGTAAATCACCTTGGAATTCAAAGGAACAGGTTGTTCTTATGTTCCTCCAAGCAGTTTCAGCCAGACACTTGTTGGAGAAATTGTTTTATGACACTACTGTGACAATAGGTCACTTAGGTAAATCTAGGGACGTCAGGTGAAAATAAGATAGTAATAATAGACAGTAAGATAACAGAGAGAGGGAATGTGTCTTAATTTTGACAGTACTTTTAGGGACTTCTTTCTTCCCTCTCTTGAATAAAGCACAAAAATATACCAAAAAAAATAGACATTCTAGGTTGCTGATTCTATATACTATGAATTAAGTGCTGAATTAAATCTGCACCGTTCACAATTAGGGTCACACAGTGTTGTGTGGTAGTGGAATTGGTCATGCAAATTGACAAGAGAGAAGTAAAAAGTTCTGGAGACCCTGCTTTCATAGAAAACTGTACCATAGAAAATATTATCAACTTCTCCCAAATTTTAGAATTTGTCTCATGCAAACAAATCAATCCTTTGAGATCTCATATGACGCTCCAAGTTGTTGAGCTGTGGAGGCAAGGTATAGTGCAATATGTGCCCACAGATCCACCAGACAACCACTGTGACTTGACCAAGCTATTTAAGGGAGTCCCAAAAACATATGGAAGCACCCTACCAGCAGTCCCCTTACCCTGGCAACCACAAAACAGGCAAAATTATTTTTTTCCCATTGAAAACACTCTGGCCAGTTATTCTACCATATTTATATGCAACTCTCCCAATAAGTAGTTTCAACAGGAAACCATTTGCAGAGTATGATGCTGGAAATTGTAAATGGACATTGCCAAACATGACCCCAAATGGTGACTATGGGCTACGGGATCTGTAAACTGCACCTACCTGTGTCTGTTTCTTTTGCCAAGCTCATCTTCAGAAACAGGGTCAATGTCAGGCAGGGGAATGATGTATCCACTGTCAGCACTCAGCCTCTGCTCATCAAATCCACTCTCCCTGTCCTTTAGCTTGTCTTCATTCTTGTAGGTTACACCAATGTAAGCATTGTCACAGTCCCCTCTCATGCGTGTGACAGCTGGGTGATCACTTTTCAGGAAGTCCAGATGAATCTTCTCATAGCTCTGAAAATATTAATTTCAAAACCTCTCATTAGAAGCTGTTCACTAAGGCTGCCTTTCTTCAGATTAACCTAGCAAATATTCTGCCCTATGAGCCAGCAACACTGGATAGAGAAGTCCAGAATCCTCCAGAGCTGCTTTGAAGGGAGAAGTGACACATAACTTTTAGATGATGCAGGAGCAAAGCCTTGTGGCAGCATAAAGCAGACAAATAGATGTGAAAGAAGGGTAGGCAGAAGGTGGAAAAAATGAAACATTGAATGATGGGACAGGCACAATTTGTCTAGAGCTATCAGAAGTATGAGGGGAAAATTTGCTGCTGCCATGGTCCAAAGAAGGAGACTGGGAGATTATACACATGGGCCAAGAAGACATTTTTATAGAATTATTTCACTGCCTACAAAATTCCATGAAAATATATAGAACTAGTTCTCCAGCAGAAAAATTGAGTTGGAAGGATTTAATTAGACATGAAGAGTTCTGCTTCCCAGTTAATACTGCAGAACTGCTTCTCTCAGTAAGCTTGAATGAAGAACCCGAACATCCAATGTCTCTGTGCTAATCACATAATTCACATAGGTTAGAATGTGCCAGTTCTGTGCTCATGGCTCTCATGGCTGGAACAATGCTTAAAATTCCCTCTGAAGCAGTATACAGAAAATACAGAGAAAATTACAAAGAGCAAACCTTTTTGTACTCTCCAGGCAACAAGCTCTCCACAATTTCACTCAAATGGTAGAAAGAAGGTCTTTTCTCTGGTTCACTGTTCCAGCACTTCACCATAATCTCATACCTGCAAATAAGATGGAAACCAGTTTAACCAGCTGGTAGAGGAGCATAACTGACCAATCAGAAACTAAAGCCAAAATTCCCTGGAGATTGGGCAGGTGTGGAAAAGCCAAATTCACACGTACACTTCGTTGGTAGCATGATCGGGTTTGGCCATTCGATATCCACTCTTGATCTTATTGTAGAAAGTAGAGTCGACCATCATGCCAGGATATGGTGTGCCACCTGCAGATAAAAGAGAAGCAAAAGTACTACTCTGTACTTGACTATCCATGCAGAGTTCCCAAGTACAGTCTTCCTGTTCCTGTCATGAAGTGTTAACACTAGAACTTAACATGACATCAGAATGATTCTTTCCTAGGCAGTGTTTCACATCAGAGCTATTGTCTTGATGACATTAAGCCCTACCTTGAAACATCACCTAGGAAAGATTGAAGTAGGTACTAGTTAGAAAAAAATATCTTTCCAGTGTTTATAGAATGTATTGGGGAGAGAGATTGGATGGTACCTGGATCAGGTCATCAGCCTGCATTTGTCATGGCTGAGGTCACAGCTCTGCCCTGCCACTGCCTTTCTGTGAGAACTTGGCCTGGAGACCTGCCCTGCCTGGCATTATTGCCCTTGGCACCTGTAGGCCAGCTGGGAGTGACATGCCTGAGTAACACCCCTCACCTGGCTGCAAGGCCAAAGCCGTGGGTTAAGTCCCCTCCTTACCCCACCCATCCCAGCTGGGCAGCTGGCTTTAGACAACAGCTAACAAGTCCTATGCATGGATTGTCAGAAAGTTCAGACTTGGCCCAAGCTGACATGGTTAACTGATAATTTGGGGCTGCAGCACAGAGACATCATTGTACTCATGCTCAGTTGTTGCTGATGTGTAAAAAGGTAGTTCAAACTGAAGTCAGCATGGTAGCAAGATGTTAAAACTGACCTTCTTAACAAACACTGTTGAGGATATGTTTTGCTTGTTCCAAAAAGGAACAACTTTCTCAGATGGAGGAGGTATACTTATACTTATATTCAGAAACCTTTCAAAAGCAGGATTTTCACCTAAAACTGAGCTTCAGAACCTTCTTTACAGGCAGAGCAGTTAAATGCAGTGCTTCAGTTCCTGAGCCATCCAATGCCTCCCAGGGATATCGAGGAATGGCTATTTACAGGATCCTATGATGCCCAGAGATTACAGGAATCACTACCATAAATAGTGGTGCAACTGTTGTTTTCTGAGAAGCAGTTATGTGACAACTTATTCTAGAAAATACCATTAGGCTTGAGGTTGCTGTGGGGCAGCAGTAGATACCATGCAGGCATGACTAATTCTGCTGGCAGTAAATCTGGGCAATGCAGGCTCGCTGAAGCGGCCATGCCCCCGTCCTGCAGGCTAATTAATGAGGCTGAGGAGAGAGGAGAGAGCCAGGCTGCTCCCAGCTGGGAGCTGCACATTGTCTGCAACTGCTACATATTGTCATAACCACTTTGCACTGCCATAAACCAACTGTGTGAACAGTGTTGACCTGGAAATGAGAAATCAGTGTCCCAGAAGATTGACATTTATTTTCATTCTGCAATGGGACTAAGACAGGCTCTTTTGAAATGTGTATTGAAGAGACCGTTCCAAACCAGCCGCTGAGCCGGGCTGCAGCCCCAGGCACCTCATTGCAAGGGAGAAACCTGTTCCTTCTCATATTAGACAGAAAATCAATCTTGTAGTGGCAAACTAATACTTTCCCACAAAAGATTTTCACACAAAAGATTTTCTTTTAGTTTTATAGAAAAAAAAGTATATTGCAAAACCAAACAAACAAAATCCCTATCAAAATTAAAGAGAACTTTGAGAGAGTGTGGACATTTCACTTTACACCTAACACTGGAATCTGAAATCCCATACAGAAGAACAACTAACAGTGGATTTCACACATATATTTTTATATGCAGAATTTGAAATACTTCATGTAGAACAGTTTGAATTGAAAAAACTTAATCACTACACATAGGAAAATATTCACAGTACATACCAAGAGAAAATATTTCCCACAGCAGAATGCCATAAGACCAGACATCACTTAATGTTGTGTACAGGTTGTCAAAAATACTTTCAGGTGCCATCCATTTTACTGGGAGGAAGGTCTGTAATAAAGAGAAAGAAAGCCCAAATACACAGATTAGTCATTAAAGAAATGTTTACCATTGCAATTGCTGTTTGATAGCCAGGAATAACATCTCTCTATAAGAAAAGTTGTGCTAACCTTGCTAGTGTTTATTTTTAATTCAATTTAATACAGATGTACCAGGATTATAAGCAATGTTATTTGTTGCTCCCAACAAAAACTAGTTAAGCCATAAGTGTATTGATTTCATTACTAGCAAATGACCAGTCTGATTGAAGGTATGATGCAAAATCTGGCACTGCTGAACTAGGTCTGATATGTCATTGCTTGACAGTTCCTTAATAATTTATCCACTTACAAAACTTGCCAGTTAAAAATGTAAGACTGTGAAGTACTGAATGTGTACTTTTTGGCTTTAAAACAGAGTTAGAAAAGTTACAGGAATTAATGAACTGGAGATAAATTGTTCTGAGGAGCATTCATCCCAATGGTCAATTACTGTAATGGCAAGAACATGAAATAGCATTTAAACCCGACAATTTTCATTTCAGTTAAAGCAGAGCTCCAGAGATTAAGTACATACACTGCCCTTGGAGACATAGTTGGAATCATGCATGATGTCTCTAGCCAGCCCAAAGTCACAGATCTTCACAATTTTTCCTTGAGCCAGGAGGACATTGCGAGCAGCCAAGTCACGGTGCACACACTGTACGGAGAAAAATGAAGTTGTTCAAGAACATGCTTATTCCATGAGAGCCATTGTCCTCACAAAAGGGTTTACTTTCTAGGTACAGTCCTAACAAGACCTTCTACTGAACAAGCACCTGCTAACAGGGGTTAGGGGGCTGCAGTCAGGCAGGGAGGCACCAGTCCTCAGAAGCGGCAAGGTCTCACACAGATGCATTTTAGGGGGGAGGAGGCAAAAGTGAGGTCTCCCTTTCCCATTCTACCCATCATGTATTAATGATATGCCTGTGCTTCTGACCATGCTGGTCTGTGGCTGCATGGACCCTTCACCCAGACCCTGCTCTCATCCTCCACCATCTCTGGCACTCTGACTCCAGCAATGTCACAGCATGCAGCAGGAGAAGAGGAGGGACTGCTGCTTTGATTTTTTCCCACCATGTTGATCTCCATTTCCAGGTAAGCGAGAAAGCTCTCTATATCTCCAAAAATAATACTGTATTGTGTCATATGCTCAAAATCTAAATTTAAAACCCATAGCTGCAGAAGATGTTTTTACACCTTATTCCATTTTGCTTACTTTTTCATTTACTTACATTTTTAGAAGCCAAGAATTCCATTCCCCGTGCAACCTGGTAGGTGAAGCTCAGCAAATCCAGTAGGCTGAGGCCCTCTGAACTGTCATCTGAAAGAAGGTTTTTGACTTCTGATTCTATTGAAAAAAAGAAGAAAAATGTGGGTTTGCTGTGGAGTCTGAAAGCAGCATACATCTTCCCCTACCTATCATGATTCTGAGCTGATAATTTGAGCAGAGTACCATGACCAAAACAGTCTTTTCATAGTAACTATTACCACTTTTAATGTCTGCATCAGTCACTGACACATACTGCATTCTTAAAAACAGACAGTATTAAATTAAGGGTTTGGGTTTTTTCCTGCCTGTAATTTTTTCCCCTGAGAACCATAGGAAAAAGTTAAAAAGGAACCTTATTGGACATTACTGGAATGTCACACAGGTTGTTTACTCAGTGGGTGGTACAGAAATATTTGTTTAGAGGTGATGCCTTCATTAGGGTTTTGTGTGTGCATGCACGTTCTTATCTGTTTCTTCTTGCTGAACACTGCTGTTTCCCAGGAAGTGTTCACTGGGACTAATCCAATACCAGCAAAAAGGGTCAGGAATTCTATGGCAACAGTTCTTACTGCTTTTATGAAAAATGTCAGAAAAAACCCAGTCAAAATTCAGTGATTCATTTTCCCCGACTGTCCTAGAGCATGAGTGCATAAGTCTGCTGTGTAAATCTGGGACTGGATATGGCTCAGTTTCTGAGGCCTGGAGGCAGAAGTGACGGTGTCTGTTTTTAAACAAAAGCATATTTGGTTTCTGAGAACAGGGACAGGGAATGGGATGCATTCATTATCTTCATTACATAATCCAGGAAAGTATTTGGGAGTGTTCTGCATTTGCTAAGCGTCAGTTAATGTGAAATGTAAATGGAAACAGCACAATATAAACTACTGTTATTATTGGTCATTGCTATTGCTCAAAATCCTTCAAACTACAAGACTGATAAAATCACTGCCTCCAAAGAGTGCCTGCAGCCCCATTTCAGAGCACAACCACCCAGTGCTCCAGCACAGAAATAAATACACAAATGGACCCCTTCTGCTCCAGCAACATGCACTCCCACTCCCAGAGAGCAATGGAAGAGCACAACCACAAGCTTTTAGCTTACAGCTTATGCTCACACTCTTGCTGAACACACCTAAGCAGTTTGTGTGCATTTAGAGGACAAAAATAAGGTGTGTGCTTACACAAGAGTTATTTATATTAATGATATATGCAGAAGGGACAGTTCTACGTTACCTGACATGGATTTCTTCTTATATGAAGCAGGCCGGTCATACACAGATCTCTGAATATCAGAGTATTTAGAGCCCTCCTTCCTTTCCAGCATTGGCACATACTGAGTTGTATCAGCTTGTTTCATGTCCATGTATTCTCCAGTGTTTTCAAATGATAATATCACATAACTGAAATTGGAAAAAAATAAGAGTGTATCAGCTAGTGACTTCCCTGTCACAGCATGTGCATATCTAACAGTTCACTTAAGGTGTACCATTGTACTGATGTGAAATTCAACAGCTGGCTTCTTGTTAGGGAATATATGTACATATATAAAGATCATTACTATATATCATATATATAACCATCACTAATTAATACATGTTACTGTGTATTACTGCAGTCAAACACAAGTGCTTCAGACTTAGGCTTTTGCCAACAGTCTGGTACATAACCATGGCTCTAAACTCAAGGATCACTACCTAGGGCTTTTAGCTCAAGGTATTCCAAATGATGGATGTAATTTATTCACCCAGAGGGTTTGCATTAAATCCAGTCCTGCTGAAGAAACCCATGCCCAGATGAATAGTCCTGGCTTTACTCAGCTACCAAGTCAGTTGATTTATTTGTCTGAGTGATTTTTTTAATGAATCTCCATTCACCTTTCAAATCCTGGCTTATTTTATGGCATTCCATTATCACTGAATGTATGATGACAAGGTTCCTTAACCACCATCTGGAAAAAGCTCTGAGGTGAACATTAACCACTAGGAAACTATTGAGGCTGGCTAAGCCATTGGCAGATAAAGGAGAGGACTTCAGCTTGGAGAACAAGCTCTGCCAGGTTGTTTGAATGGAAGGAGTTTTAGCCAGTGGAAATTCCCCAAGCATGGAAGCAAGGAGACAGGTAGATGCACTTTACTTTTAAAAGTTTGGTGTAGAGTCAAAAGGATGTTATTGAAAAAAAAAAGAAAAGAAACATTGAGCTGTGATTTATTAATTGAAATCTTCTTTGGGACCCCAGGATGTCTATGGGGAAACCACAGGGGTCCTCAGGCTGCAGGCATCTCTACATGCAGGGAACACAAATCTAGGACATGTGTCAGGGAGACCAAATAAAAACTGTTGAAACTTTCCCAGACTTATGAAATCTGACAAATAAAACTCTTAAAAAAAAAAAAAAATAGGGAGGG
>VZRX01007347.1:26707-51109 GCA_013398075.1 Notiomystis cincta | reverse complement strand
GCATGAGTGCATAAGTCTGCTGTGTAAATCTGGGACTGGATATGGCTCAGTTTCTGAGGCCTGGAGGCAGAAGTGACGGTGTCTGTTTTTAAACAAAAGCATATTTGGTTTCTGAGAACAGGGACAGGGAATGGGATGCATTCATTATCTTCATTACATAATCCAGGAAAGTATTTGGGAGTGTTCTGCATTTGCTAAGCGTCAGTTAATGTGAAATGTAAATGGAAACAGCACAATATAAACTACTGTTATTATTGGTCATTGCTATTGCTCAAAATCCTTCAAACTACAAGACTGATAAAATCACTGCCTCCAAAGAGTGCCTGCAGCCCCATTTCAGAGCACAACCACCCAGTGCTCCAGCACAGAAATAAATACACAAATGGACCCCTTCTGCTCCAGCAACATGCACTCCCACTCCCAGAGAGCAATGGAAGAGCACAACCACAAGCTTTTAGCTTACAGCTTATGCTCACACTCTTGCTGAACACACCTAAGCAGTTTGTGTGCATTTAGAGGACAAAAATAAGGTGTGTGCTTACACAAGAGTTATTTATATTAATGATATATGCAGAAGGGACAGTTCTACGTTACCTGACATGGATTTCTTCTTATATGAAGCAGGCCGGTCATACACAGATCTCTGAATATCAGAGTATTTAGAGCCCTCCTTCCTTTCCAGCATTGGCACATACTGAGTTGTATCAGCTTGTTTCATGTCCATGTATTCTCCAGTGTTTTCAAATGATAATATCACATAACTGAAATTGGAAAAAAATAAGAGTGTATCAGCTAGTGACTTCCCTGTCACAGCATGTGCATATCTAACAGTTCACTTAAGGTGTACCATTGTACTGATGTGAAATTCAACAGCTGGCTTCTTGTTAGGGAATATATGTACATATATAAAGATCATTACTATATATCATATATATAACCATCACTAATTAATACATGTTACTGTGTATTACTGCAGTCAAACACAAGTGCTTCAGACTTAGGCTTTTGCCAACAGTCTGGTACATAACCATGGCTCTAAACTCAAGGATCACTACCTAGGGCTTTTAGCTCAAGGTATTCCAAATGATGGATGTAATTTATTCACCCAGAGGGTTTGCATTAAATCCAGTCCTGCTGAAGAAACCCATGCCCAGATGAATAGTCCTGGCTTTACTCAGCTACCAAGTCAGTTGATTTATTTGTCTGAGTGATTTTTTTAATGAATCTCCATTCACCTTTCAAATCCTGGCTTATTTTATGGCATTCCATTATCACTGAATGTATGATGACAAGGTTCCTTAACCACCATCTGGAAAAAGCTCTGAGGTGAACATTAACCACTAGGAAACTATTGAGGCTGGCTAAGCCATTGGCAGATAAAGGAGAGGACTTCAGCTTGGAGAACAAGCTCTGCCAGGTTGTTTGAATGGAAGGAGTTTTAGCCAGTGGAAATTCCCCAAGCATGGAAGCAAGGAGACAGGTAGATGCACTTTACTTTTAAAAGTTTGGTGTAGAGTCAAAAGGATGTTATTGAAAAAAAAAAGAAAAGAAACATTGAGCTGTGATTTATTAATTGAAATCTTCTTTGGGACCCCAGGATGTCTATGGGGAAACCACAGGGGTCCTCAGGCTGCAGGCATCTCTACATGCAGGGAACACAAATCTAGGACATGTGTCAGGGAGACCAAATAAAAACTGTTGAAACTTTCCCAGACTTATGAAATCTGACAAATAAAAGTCTTAAAAAAAAAAAAAAATAGGGAGGGCTTTAAATCAATGAATGAAAGTAATGGATTAAGGGTTAATAGTGACTTGAGTCCTTAAGTTGCATATCATGTATTTCTTTTTTCTTTTTTTTTCCCACCTTCTTGTGCTTTCATCAGCAGGGTTCATCCCAAAGATATCCAAATCCTTTTTTGGCTTTTCTGGGTGTCGGTTCAGGAAGTTGTCCCTGTTCTTATGCAGGTAGTTCACCAAATCACCATAAAAACAGTATTCAGTAATGATGTAAATAGGACCTGTTAAAATAAAGCAAAATTATGCATTGATGAGTGGGGTGTTTGAAAAACACAAACAAACACAAAAAGATTCCAAAAGTGGTAGAAAATAGAGTTGTGAGTCAATACATTTCTATCTACTAAGTTATGATTACAATTATTACCAAGTATCAAGCAGGTTTCTGAAACTTATGTTTGTTTATATTTATTGGTAAATCCTTTATTTGAAACCTGTGTTGATGCCTGGAAATAGAACACAAACTTTTCCAAACAACGTTAGAACAATAACACAAAAGCAAACATTTACTTGAAAGCCTTCATTTACACAATATGGCAAGAAAAAATGCTCCAAATTAAATTTGTACAATATTATAAGATCAAGCAATTAGAATATCTAGCCAATATAGTCCAATTAGAGGAGCAGATGTTAGGTAATCTCCCCCTGGGTTCTGCCCCATTGGAGCTCTCCCCCTGATCTCCTACCCTACCTTTACTGTGTCTATGATTACATGGTCCAAAATAAAAGGTCCTTAGTAAACTAACAGACAAGACTAAATAAATTTTAAGAATGCTTCAATAAACATTTGTTCACTGTGGGAAAGAAAGCTGGAAAAGTACTAGAAGTTATACCTAGGCATTTAACAGTCTATAAAGCTACACATACATGAAGATTACATGAAAAGCTGAAAGTCTTTCAATTTGCTTGTTAAATGCCAAATGATGACCCCACAGCAAACATTTATTTTTTCAGCCAAACCCACCTGATTTTGTACAAGCTCCAAGCAGATTCACAATATTCAGGTGGGGGCCAAGATGTGTCATTATCTTCAGTTCTGACATGAGTGCCTGTTTTTCACTGGATCTAGCTGTAGCTGTAGAAAAAGCACATTAGCCACTCAGTGGGAGCAGTCACCTTTTTCATATTAACAAACTATTTCTCCTTGCTTGCCTCATTTGGAGCATTGCTGCCACTGTATCCTTTACTTGATAGGTTTCCTTCTAAAGACATGGAGAGGAGGCACAAATGATTGATAAGGGACTCCCTTGATGCAGCTCAGTAGCTGACCCAATCTGTTTGTCCCTCTCCAGGGGTGTGGTAGATTGTCCATGTGGCACAGAAGCACTCTACAAGCTGCTCATGCAACACAAGCAAGCTCCCCATGGTTCCCCCAGAATCACTGCATCAGATTCTCAGTTCTCATGAACCAGGAAATCAGTGATTCTTATACAAGACCTGCCCATTTCCCCTTGTTGTGTAGCTCTTATTTGTTCACAGGCATTCATGGCTGCTTTATCTTTCTCAATATTTGTTGAGTTCTTGTAGCTGTTCAGCTAAACCTAAACTTCAGGTGTTTTCAAAAGCCTGGGTACCTTCAGGCTTGATTGCCATAAAGCAATCTAACATATAATTTTAAAATCCAGTCGTTCCACCATTCATTTTCAACTTTAGATACGAAGAATTAATGTATAACAAGCAATGTTTCAATAACTCTGTAGGAACCTGCCCTGCCTATCTTGGGAAATGGAACTATGACAACTTACGTTTCAGCATTTTCACAGCTACTTTCATCACCGGTTGAGAGCGACTCAATCCATAGGCAGTCCCTTCAACTACTTTTCCAAATGCACCTGAACCAAGGATCCGACCTGAACACAAGGGAGAGCATTATTTATTTCAGAAAGTAACAGCAATTCAGCTCCTTTCCTTTCTCTGTTTCTCTACAAGTTGATTCTTGTGTGGAAATTGCACATTCCCTTAGCCAGACCACTGGTACTATTGTTATTACTGTTGTTTCTAAGCAGAAAACACAGCTTTGAAATGCTGCCATGAAGTACAATTCTTAAAAAAATGCAAGCAAACATCAAGGGCACACCTGCACCGGGAAGCTCAGCTCATTCAAATTCCTCTCTTCCTGTGCCCTGCCATCTTCACTTTATCCTCTCTAATCATGGATTGTCCTAGGCTTAAGTTGGCCTCTTTGCCTCAGTCAGCACCTGATTAAAATACAGGCGTGCTCCTGACTTGCAAATCTGAATTGGGTCCCTCAGTTGAAGTTTCAGTCTATTACATAATGCTGGATACATCCAGCAGTAAAATGGACCAAAGCACATCGACAGCACGTTCAGAAATAGACAGGCAGCACCATTTCAGATCTGCAAGAAGCTGAAATACATGTTGATCACATATGAGGGGAAACTTCTCTGAAGTTTAATGTACAAGTGTGTTTCATCTGCTGGAATAAATTGTATTGCAAATTTCCAAGTGCTGTAATGAAACAGCTAATGTTTATAGACCCTTTACTCTTCCCACAAATCAATTTAGACAAAAATTTTGGAGTAATATATCCTTTCTTCTAATATGGATACAATCTCCAGAAGAATTTTGCACAGATTGAGATTTTAGAGAAATATGAACTGCACAAACAAACTCCAAAATACTGTATTTCATAGCTTATGCATTGAAAACCAAGTTCATCGAGTGAGCACTTAGTGAATGAACCTGTGTATGAGGTCCAGATGCCAGAATATAATCATGTGCCTGACAAGCTGTTGCTTTGATTTTATGCTACCCTCTAGCTCTGAGCACAGAAAGAATAAGTAGTGACTTTTACAATGGAGATATAGAGCATTTTGTCTTTGACGTTCGTTTGCAGTTTGAACTTGTCACCTTTTACACTTCTGAAGGTGTTATCTGGCATGCAATGCCATATGTTTCCACTATCCTCTAGCTACTGCACTCATTTTTATTGTGCACATGCTTTTGAAAGAAAATTTCCAGCCAAAAAATATCTACATCATTAACGAGCACAAGAAATGGTTAAAGAATGCTTAGCTGAGCTAACACTGACGAACCTCTCCAAGATTATGACAGCATAGTTTGTCATGCCCACAGAAACTATGTGATTTCTTTTCAAGATTCCTGTACTCCAAAGGTTATCCTTCCCAATCAGGATGTGAGAAAGCTTCACACTAAATTTCAGACTAATTCAAACAACCTGAGTTTGAAATTTGGCCCCTGAAACTTTTCAGACTGAAGGTCTGGGAGCCATATGGCAGGATGCAGCCCCTCAGAATGTGATGGCATTTGCTGATACTCCTTGATCTTCTTGTCTTCACAAGCCAATTCCTCCCCAAAACCATATTGTCAGCGGAGCACAAGGCACACATCTCCCTCTCCATCACCTCTGCTGGGCTGGGGTGCACGTGGAGACAGTGAGAGCACTTCCGGAGTGGCAGGGAGCCATCACTGCTATTTCCCCTTTTCAACCCTCTCTGCAGATGCAGCCCAAGCCCCGTGTCTTTTACATTTGAAATCTGGAGCCAGGTGGGAGCTAACTGCCCCAGAACTGGAAGCATCTGTAATGCCATCAAATTCTGGATGAGTGCTTCACTGAAGCTCAAAATTATAGTGTGAGTTTACTTTTCAGCGTAAAGGCACTGCTGTGATCTGCCCGCTGAAGGAGCAGTGCTGCTTCACCACCATAGAGCAACTGTGCAGACACAGCAGCAGCTCAAGACCCTCAAACTAGTGGAGGAACAGCAGCTAATTCAGCCTCTGTACCCATCCACAGAGCTCATCTGCTGTGCCTGCCAGAGAGGTGCTGCTTTTCTGCTCAGGGGACACAAAGGTGAAGTCTGTGAATTTGTTCCAGATGCAACCATCTCAGATGGATGCTTCTTTTGCTAAAATTGACCTGGGATAATCAACCCAACAAAAATGAAACCATAAATCTCTTGGTCTATATTAAGACTAAAAAGTGACAAGCTTTATAATCTACACCTATTTTCTAGACTCATGAAATTAGGTACCACATCTCTGGGTGCTGTGTAACTTGAATCTTAACTTGCCTTTTTCAAATGGGCATGGGTCTGATTCTGTGTCAGACCAGCATCTCACTTTATTAAGGTCACAAGGACAAATAAGTGGCTCGTTGGGAAGTGATAAAAGCAATTATTTTATAAATAAAAGATACCCTGAGCAGCAGGACTCGGACCCCATTCCTGAAAAGGTGCTGCTCTCAGCTCTGTCAGCCAGACAAGGAGGTCCAGATCCTGCTGGGGCCTCACTAATCCTCAGCAGAGACAGGAGAAGGCAGTGGTGTTCAAACAGCTCATGGCATTACTGCACCATTCCTTCTGGTACACATCTCCTGGACTTGCTTCATGAGCCCTTTAAACAGCAGTGCACTGCACATACTGTGGATCAGTGATTGCAAAGGGAAATTTGCAGTGTAACCCAAATTTATCAATTGAAGCTCCATCCAGCCAATGTTCAGAGTTGGCGTTTAACACAGCACTGCACTCCAGGCACTGCTGGCTAGAAAAAACAAAGAAATGCCAGCTGGCTTACACAGCTAGGATGGGAAATACTCATCTGGCAGAGCCAAAATGGGTTTGTAACCTGCTTCAGAGCCTCCCTGAACTAAAGGTGTAATTGCTTTGCTGTCATTTCCCACTTAGATAAGAGAAAATCCACATAAACAAGAATTGTCAGCCCCAGAAACAAAGGAAGGTTTCCCCCTCACCAGCAAGCATTTATTATGGCAAAAGTGCTGGTGGGTAAGTGTGTCAGGAAGAGCACTTGTGCAATCCAGATTGCCAAAAGGATATGGAGCACTGGGTTTTAAAGTTACTGACTGTTCTGAATACACTTGTAAACAAGAAGGCATTGAAGCAGGCTGGTGCTCATGAGTCAGAGGGAGACAAAGTCGCAGTGGTGGTCTTTAACAACTCAGATCTGACAAATCCTATTTAGGCATATAATTAAAGTCTGGGTTGTAATAAAATAATTCCATAAAACATCCACCCTCCTCTAGTCTTCAATTAGCAACATGAATTTAATTAAAGGATATTGTTCCTGAACCAGAAATTTCTGTCTTGCTTCTTTCAAGAATTAACTCTTTCTCCCTGATGGTGAAGAACTACACCAGGGGAGTATGTTTCTTGAAATATATAAAATAAAAGATACATTTCATCCTCTTCCCCTGTGTTCTGCAATACAATTTGATGCACAGATATCTCCAAGAGAGAGAAGCCTTGTTTAAAGCACTATCTGGTTAGAGCATTAAAATTTTCTATAGTCATTACACTTTCAATTGATATAAATGAGAGATTGGGCCAGCCTTGAGGAAGTAATTATGACTGAATTCTGTATGAATTCCAATGAAGAATAGCAAAGCAAGAAAGCAGAAGGGGAAGGAAGAAGGGAGAAGAACAGTAGCCACAAAAATATGCAGTTACTCAGCACTGATGTGTGCATGGCATGGATTAATAATTTTTAAAATATTTTTAATAAAACTACATAACTGGTTGCAGATTTTCTTGGCCTCTGCACATAAGTATATAAATGTCTTGCAGATAAAAGATACTGATGTCCTTCTTGTGGATGCCTTAGCAGAAGTGAGGGTTGAAAAGGGTGTTTAACACTGTGAGAGTCCCCTAAGCCACATGGGGGTGGACACTGCACATGGGGCATGTGGAGGACAGCTGTAACAGAGGCACAGGAGGCACTACCACCAGGACCTCAGGGCTGACACCACGGTAGAAGAAGAGGATCAGGAAGGAGAACTGAGGAGAACAGGCAGACACAGAGAGACTCTGCACTTTGTGGCCGTAACTACCATTGCAAATCCTGCAGAGGCCTCAGAATGGTCATTGAATGTCTTTCTCCTCAAAGAAGGGTGAGGCAGTCCCTCACAGGAAACTTACCAAGCACTAACCCATCTCGAGGAAACTCCCATCTGGAGTCATAAGGCAGTTGCATTGGGTCCACATAAATGTACTCGTGGCCATCAGGGCTGATAGACTCGATGACTCTCCATCTAATCTCATACCTCGGCTTCTGCAGAGCACATTGAATGCAAAACCAAGCATTAGGCCTGAGCCTGACTTCAGAGCAGATCAAACCACAGCAGGGCTCAGCACCCAAACTGAAATACTTTTCTAGGTTACCTGTTTCCATATGATGACCAGGACAATCAGTGAGATTATCACAATCACCAACAGCACTAAGACAGCAGCAGCCACCGTTAGCTCTGATCTCAAGGCTGTGGAGTAAAAAGAGAGACCATAATTTCCTCCTGAGCCACGAGGAACATCATACACATAAGACACCCACCTCCCCTAGCATTGCAGTCCCTGTGTCCTGCAGAAGTGTCTGGAGCAGTTCCTGAGGCTGGTGACTACAAAGTCTTTCCAAGCCCAGAGCTGCTCTGCCATCTTCATTCAAAACCAAAAGCAGATTGTCTAGAAGAATGTCCCATGGCAGTGCCATTAAAATGGTAAAATGGATTATGAAACCACATAATAAGCAAAAAGCAGATGCACCATAAAGACCTGTAGAATGCCTCATCCTCATAAATACCAGAGTGGAAAAAAATCCACTTTAATTGATTATCTACAACAATTCATATTTTTATCCCTTAGGACTGAACTGGGGTGAGTTAGAGCAGGGTCAAACTGGCTGCTGTAATTGCACAGGAGGATAAAGAGAACTCACTGGGAGCCACAAGCTTCAGTTCTCGAGTTACAGCACCAAGGTCATTCCTTGCCACACATCGCACAGCCAGGGTTTCCTCTACCTTCTGGAAGGTCACCTGGCTTTCCACCATATTTTTCTCATCCAGGTGGGCTTCCATGTGTATGTCAGAGATATTGTTAGTCAAAAGGGTCCACGAGGTGTCATTGCTGCACCTGCAGAGAAGAATAATGGGGGAAATGGGTGTTGGGTGTAGGTATGGATAAATAAGAGTGAACAGAACAAGAATTACCTTCCCCTGTAAATTTCTTCTGAAAACAACAAATTTAAGGGTCAGAAGGGTCTTTAGATTGCCTCTGTGAAAAACCTGCCCCTTTCTTCCCTCAGAATAAAAATACTCCCTGAATGGAGAGACAGCTACTTCTCCAAATCCTTACTCAAACCAGGACTGCAAAATCCTTGGAGCTGGCTTTCTGAACAGAAAGCTTTTATGATAGAAACCTGAATTCATGCATTGTTTTGTGTCCTATAGGATGTAAAAGGAAGGGCATGCACAATCTCTATTGAAATATAAGCAACATGCCACTAAAAAGAAGTAAAAAATTATCTACAACTTAGTGAGAAATATATGATAGAGGAACTGATTATGTTAAGCTAATTGAGGATACAAGTCATATTTCAGATAAGAAACCACCCACTGCTCTTACTTTTTAATGTCCTTGCAAACCAGCCATTCCACATCGGGAAGTGGGGTCCCCTCTGCCAAGCATTTCACTGTCTGCCCACCTGCAGAGCCATGGTGATCATCCACGAGGGCTGAGATCAGAGCTGGAACTGGGAAGGGGTCAGGAGAGTGTTAAACTCTTTGTCAGTGCCTACAAAAAACCAGCTTCACATTTCAAAGCAGGACAGGTGTTGTTTGGCCAACATCTTAGCAAGAGTTTCAGACACAGACTCATCCAGGAGGTGGCTATCTCCTGTAGGACAGTGGATTCTAGGCTAGAGCAGTGAGAAGGAAGTGCTGCAGTTGTGCCACGTCTTCATGTCATGCTAAATGAGCTACAGTCCTACTGTCAGCTGGAATAGCTTAGCTGGGAGGATAAAGTTTCTTCTTGGCTCAAGGCCAGTGCAGAAGTGAAAGCCAAGATCAGAGCAGAAAAGCTCCAGGGACTAACACACACGCACTCCTCCACTCACCCTGGTTCATGCCTTTTGCACATCCATACTCCAGGCAATCCAGTGTGTAAGTGGATCAAGGCTTTGCTGTGTGACACAGGTCCTGATGGGCAAGGCTTTGGGGCTCCTTACCTTGTATTAGCAAAGAGAAGGTGTATCTCTTAACGTCATCTTCATTTTCAGCAACCAAAGTATAGTACCCACTGTCTTCCTCCTTGGCCCGAATCAATTTCAGAATACTCTGGAACCTGCAGGAATGCAAGCTTTTGTTTGTATTTTCAAAGCAGGCATAAAAAAATCATTTTGGTGCAACACCAAAAAAATAATTTTGGTTCAGTTAATCTGGGTATGTTGCAATTATAACATAGCACTTCTATATATATATATAACATATAGCACTTCTAGCATGGCTTTAACTGAAGTCATTACTCAAGCGGTAAATAACTGTCCACATACAACTGAGAAAGAAGTGGCCTTAGTTACTTTCTGCAATATCTGACCAAGCCTTGATTTTACTGGAAATTATTTACTGGAAATTTAGCAGGACATTACTGGTGTGGAGACATCCAAAGGGAGCGAAGGGATTTAGTGCTCAGGAACCTTGAAGAGGTTGATGTTATGAAGGCAGTAAGAAGAAGTAAATCAGGCATCATCCCTCAGAAGAGAAAACAAATAAACTATTTTTAAATGCTACCAAGGAAGAAGCAACAAACTGAGGTATAAAGAGTAAGCAGGAGCAGTGCCCAGGTTTCTGGGGGAGGAACTCAAGTCAGCATGGCAAAGTAAGGGTCAGAAGGCTTTTTACCTTGTTTCCTGGACTCTGTTGGAACTAGTAACAATCTCTGTAAGATTTTCAATCAGAGTCACATTATCCTTCAACCAGTACATTTTTGGTGCTGGGTAAGCCTGCACATCAACAACAAAGTTTTTGACTTCATGCAGGTTGACAGCTTCCAGAGGGCTAAACTGAGGCTCCAGGTGAACAAAGCCTTTGTCTGTAAATGAAAAAGCCTTGTGTAAACAACACAACGCAACATTTTCCAAGAACGGTGTTTTCCAATATGTTAATAATTTGGGACACTAAAATCAGACTATACCATGAACTGTAATGACTACTTTCTTATTTTCCTTAACCTCCTTGGTTGCATGCCGAGCAGTGCATTCATAATCCCCGGTGTCTTTCACTGATGCCTCAGGAATGGTCAAGGTGTAAACCAGCTTCTGCGATGGCACTTTGATATCATCAAGTTTTATCAGACCTTTTTCTTTCTGTAGTTTGGAGAAGGAAAAAAAACCTTGCTTAAGTAACTGAGCTGAAAGCACATCATTGAGGATCTTTGATACCCCAGAAGTGAGAGCAAACATCTAAATCCTGTAGGGCAGAAGATTTGTTTACTCAGTTAAGGATGCCTTTTTCAGCCATAACAGAAAAGCTGTGACTATAAAAATACACTCTTTTGGAGGCAGACACAGAAGGTTGAGGAGGTTGAGAGCTCATATTTTGTTCACACAAAACAAATACCTTTGAAAATTTGAGTAAGCAACTCAAAAGAGTGATTCACTGTTTATGCACTACCCTTTCCTCAGATGTAAAAGCACTTGAGTCCCCTTTGTTCAGTGTCCATGAAGTAAGATGAATTTTATCCCCTTACCAGACAAAAAGTAACCACTTAATAGATGTTGTGTTCTGCCTCCTCTCAAAACAAGAATAATTTATTGACAAGGAGAAAACTCCTGAGAGTAAAGGGATGGTGAGAATGACAGACTATGTTATCATGAGAGGCTGATACAAAAATATGCTGGGAATAGTTTTGAAAGGTGGCATATAGCAGAGACTATACTGGTGTGTAAGATGGAAAACAAAACTTGCTCCAATAATTTTTCCTCTTTGGCCCTTAGCTTACTTAAATAAAAGGTGGGATTTGGAGTAACAGCTAGGTACACTGCAATTACACCATTCCTTCAGCAGCCAGACCTTTTTACATGGGATATGCTGAAATTGCCTGGGACTGGCCCCAGCCAAGTTTCACTGAATAAAAGTTTTCACTGCAAAAGGATGTTAGACCAGTTTGAAAATTTTCAGGGTTCTACAAAAGTTTTAAGATTTTCTTACAGTGACTGCAAGAATCACATCAGTTTATACCTGCATAATGAAGAACACTTGAGATTATAGACTCGATTCTTCATTGTCCTTTATTATCCCCAAGAACCAGGACTTAAGAGAGCTGTTTTAGAGGGTCAGACCTTCAGCAGCAGAGCTCTACTCAGATGTCCAACACACCTAGATCTTTTTATTTTCACAACATTTCTTTTTTTGCAGCAGCACAAGACCTGAGAGACAGCATTCCTTCCTCAGCCATACCTCACCTTTTTCTTCTCATGCTTTGCTTAGTTACTAACAGCAAAATTACCTTTTGGGACTGAGTTTCTTTTATGGCAACCTAAAATTAAAAGCACTTATTTGGATTTCTCTCCTCAGCTGTCCTCATTCAGATAAGAGAAGAATATTTTACAACCTCACTTGCTTGCCTAATAAGTAACTACAAACATTGAGGGAAAAAAAAAAGAGAGAGAGATATTTACCACTTTCCCAGGATAATTCCACTGTAAATTAACCACCTCATTGTCAAAGACCACACAAGTTACTACAATGGTCTCGCCTGTTTTGTAGACAGTTTTTAGAGCTTCAATTTCAACAGGCAGCTGTGAAGTAGCTAAGAAAAAAGAGAAAGAGAGAGATCTCATTTAGTTTTTAAATTATTGCAATTGTCACATGGTGCAGTTTCAGAGGAAGATTTCCATTTCACTTTGTCTACTGAGGAATCACCTTGAAAATTCAGTTAAAGTACTGCTGATCTATACTAATACAGACAATTTGTATTTAAAGCATGAATTGTACAGGCATTGAGTTCAATCTCACAAAGAAATGATCCACAAATAAAATTTCAATTAGAAGCTCCTATCGCAAATCCCCCTGTAAAAAAAACATTGGTTATAAAAGCAATTTCCCACTTTGCTAATCAGTGACTCTCTTTGAGAATTCCTTGATGGCCAGGAAAAATGTTTTCAAAATAATTAAATCATTATATTTTTCAGGATACCCAAAGTTCTACAGTTCAAAGCCACTAGGAAACACCAGCCTTTTAAGTTGTGTTTCAGCAAATAGGGTGAAAATACATGGACTACAAAACATTTTTCTTGCAATAATTTCGGAGAGAAGATAAAATTATTCTCATCAGCATTGTAAGTAAACTTGCAATTAAGTAACTGGCAGTACTGTCAGAGGAGCAAGGAGCTCATCATTGGAGAAATATCTGATACAGCCCTGTGATGCTGGTGCTAATATGGCTCTTACAGTGTGAAGAAAGAACACAATTACTTTTCTTTTTTTTTTTTTAAATGAACAGAAATAAATACCTCTTATGATATAGATGAGGAACTCATCAGACTTGAACTCCACACCTTTAACCATTGTTTTGCATGTGTATGAGCCCGCAGGAAAATTCCCTGTGAAGCCTTGTTTGGTGTCATATAAAGCATACACAGACTTGTCTAAACTGTTAACTAAAGTCACTTGAGCATCTGGGTCACTTGTCCGGCAAGGGATAACTGTGGGATCACCTTCTTCCACGAGGATGAACTGGTCTTCTGGTATAGAAGGAACAAAAGGCATGTCTGGGTCTGTGAAAAACAAGAGGTAATATTACACAGTCTTGTTTGTACCAAGTCCATGGACAAGAACTGGGTATCAATGACCACTTATAGGTCATAACAGAAACTCTCACAGTTCATTCTCCCAGTGTTTCAGACATTGCAGGTAAGGTTTGCTAATTTCATGTGGTATCTCATTTTAGCTATTTGATATGACATATAAAGAGACTTTTCTCCTAAGGACAAAACAGGAAAGGGCTTAGGTTCCTTTGTGACAATTCAGGATGCAGAACGAAAAAGACAAAAGATCCTTCCCCCAAAACTTTAAGTGTTATGAATCACAACTCATGTGATTTTAAGTTAGATTTTCCCCCCTTTTTTATTAGTAGATGTCTCCTAACCAATATACAAGCAGGGGGAAAAATAAAATAAAAAATCCAAGCACTTTCCAAGTAAAAAAAAAAGTAGAAGTCAGTTTCATGTTGTTTATGTTCTACACCACTAAAGCCACATTTCATCAAAAATAGTTCAAGGTACTTATCTTCCTGTATTTCTAACATGTCCAACATTACACTTATGAGACATAGTTAATTATGGTCACAGCATGTGGTTTTCAAAATATGGTATTCAACTAGGAAAAAAAGCAAACAAGGACCTGGTAGTTTTATTTCTTTTAAAGTCAACAAAATACATGCCAAATTTCCTACCCAGCCAATCCAAAGTCTGAGTTTAACACATAATTGCATAACATTATGCATAAAAAGCATAATCTCAAATCGTCTCCATTTGGCCACTCAGAATAAACAAATAATCCCTGCTAGCCTGAAGCTTCTGTGCAAAGCTTTATAATAAAATTTAATAAATAGCAATCCAAATCCCTCCAACAATAGACTTTCTGCTGCACTGGCAGGCTCTTTGTAGCAATATTCCAAACACAGCACTCTGTCCCAAAAACGCTGCCAACTCCATGTATTCATTTTCCCACTGTAATTTAAAACAGAAACAGGATTCACCTAGTTTGGTTTTCTATGTGCTGTTAGTGAAAATAGGATATTGTGTGAAGTCTCAACATAATCCTCCCTGGCTAAAGTGGGTTACTGCCACCCATTGCCCTCCTAATTCATTGCAGGAAAAACAATTGTAAAGACAAAGTTTATAGTGGAAACAGAGACATTCTCTATAATTTGGAGGAAAGGATATGTTTCTGCATTTATGACATCTTGATGGTTAGCAAGTGGAAAAAATTACAGGGTGTCTCTACCCTGCAAATCTGGTAGGCTGATGTCTAGAGGCTTTCGAAAACCAAACCAAAAAGTCCTCTTGAAGAAATCTTCCATCTCTTGCCTTTATATTCCTCCTCTGGGTGAGTTATAAGACTTCTTAACATAAACAACATCTTCTGGTAATTTGGTTAGAGCTGCAGGGATATTGAGATGTATGTGCCAAAGCTGGCAGCCTCTGCTGAAACATCTTGCTTCAAGAACGAACACAAACACTTTACATTTGTTCTGGCAAATGGAGAGAAAGTCTTGGAAGAATCACTGTCCTTGAATCACGCACTGTCAACAGCAAAAACTTTATGCCACTGCAAAATAGCCTTTAAAATGAGTCCTGTTATTGCTTCCTGGCTTTTTGCCCTTCCAGAACCTTCCTTGCCATTGCAGACATCATCTCCTTCAGAACATGCTGCAGTTTTTCAGGATGATTTGCAATCTCTTCTTCTCTCTTTTGTTTCCTGTGCAAAATATTTACTGCAAATCCAGTGGCTGGTTCTCTTCTGGCCCTGCAGTTGTGACCCTCACCCCCTGAAGCCCAGCCAACGCCGAGGAAGCATCCAGACAGGGCTTTACAAAAGCAGTCAGTCGTGGCTCAGCCCTTGGTGCCTATCTCAGCTATGACAATAAAGATTTTCATCCCATAGAGATTGTGGAAAGCCTTTAAGCAGATTTCCAGTCAGAACAAGGGGGTGGGAGGGCAAAGCTGGAAATAGGAACTTCCAAAACGAAGGGAGGCCATTTCTTCTGAGTCCAACAGTTTTCCACCACTAAAGAGAAGTGCAGTGCAGGGCCTGGGAAGGCTGTGTTTGCCTTGAAAATTACAGGGCACTGCACAGTAGCACCATGTAATCTTGCATCAGATTGGCCAGCAAGAACACTTTTTTCCCCTCCTGACAGTCACCCCGAAGACATCTCCATTGCTTTGCACTTTCCAGGTCCTGTGCACACATGAGCTCTTTTCAGCTCTCAGTTCAAGCCTAATTGAGGCTAAGAACAAGATATGCCCTTCCTCATCTGGCAGCAGCTTTAATATCATACAGGGCACTGGCTTGGTCAGTACACATCTCAAAATATCCACCCAAGTGCCCCCTGGAAAGACTGGCATTTCTGTTAATCCCCACCTGGGAGCCAGGCAAACCTGAAGGCTGGACATACTCCCACAGATGAGCTGACCTAGCCACCAAAGTCTACTCTCCAGCCCCTGGTGGTCAGAAGACTCCAGCTCTAAAGCTGTGAGTTCATCACTCTTCTTGAGAACTAAATTTTTTTTCAAAAAGTGAAAACCAGTAGAAAGGAAGAAGAACATATCCACAGATTTGCAGGGGCTGGTCTGGATTTACACATTAGGAAATGGCCCTGTGGTTATTTCTCCTCCTCTGACAGTAAATTGCCACCAGCAGCACACCTCTTCTGAACATCCACGGTTCACCTCACCCAGCCAAACCTCCAGGTAGAGCTGTGGCATCCCCCACTTACCAGGCACATAGATGTAGATGTCCTTCCCTTCCACTTCCCCATCCTCCACTTGAGTGTGGTTATAGTAGCAAACATACAAGCCCGTATGAGCAGCCGAGGCATTTCCTACTTCGAGCACTGTCACGAAGAGGCCACTGTTGTTTTCTTCGTGCCTAATGTCTATCCTGTGGTTTCCCTCGGTCACTGGGTACTGCCAGCTCACTTCGCTGTCTCCAGAGCATTTGAGTGTGAAATTGGAGTTCAGCTGTACCACCATTTCATTCCTATTGGGAACAATAGTTGGCAGAGGAAGCTGGCAAAATGTTAGGAATGGTCCTGCAAAAAGACACAAATAAATAGCATGTGAATACACAAAACAACCTCAGCACAAGGATGTGAAAGGAAGCAGAGAGGATCCAGAGCAGCTTTTTTTTCCATTTCAGATCTGCTGATGTCCCAGCAAATTTTCTCTTGTTAAAAGCCAGAACTTTGCCCAGGGGATAGCAAATGGCTTTCCTTTGAAATGTTAAGTGTTTGCTTGCTGACTTCTGTTTGTCAAATCAAGAGGTGAAAGACAGACAGAGGTGAAGTTAGAGATAGCTCCCAATCCACAGCTTTCCAGCCCCAAAGGTGTACACAGCTCTACTGCAGATCAGTGAATTCCACGCCCTGGCTGCCGGGTCACAGGCATCTCACACCTCCTTACAGCCACGGTCAGGAAAGCAGCAGACCTGTCAGCCTTCAAGTAAGCTCACAGCTGAAATTTGGAAACCACTTCCCAAGACTAACACCTGCATTTTACATCTGACTTCAATTTCTGCAAAGGAGCAGGAGCTTGTACATCAGGTCTGCCTCCAGCCAAAATGTACAGAAGGCTCGTGGCCAAATACAACTGCAATTCACTGAACTAGATGTTGTAGATGGCACCGGTTTTCAGATGCAATCTCCAGTTACGGGCTCAGATTTGCAAGTCTAGGTAATTTGCAGGTGGGTTGGTGCAGGTCCAACTCTCAGAAGGAAAATTAGAGGATCCAAACCATACAAAATGAGGAACTCACCAAGGAAATATGTTTGTGGTTTCAGTCTACCAAATGACCTACAATAAACAAGCACCTAGGCGCACCGAGTGAAACTGGCACTCACTGCAATGAACCGGCACGAGGAATCCGGGCTGTCTTTGAAATCGCTTCCCACTCCTGCCCAGAGTTACCTCGCTCCGCTGGCCTTTCCTATACCTGGCCCGCTGCGGCAAAGGCCGCCTGCCCTCCCATCGCCACCTCGCTCGCTGCCCTGCACGCTCGGGCCGGGGCGGCCAGAGTGCCGCCTTCTCGGGGCTCTGGTCACAGCCCGCCGGAGGGCAAAACAGGTCTGCAGCCAGCTGGCAGCCATGTGGCGTCTGTTATTGCGGGCGGAATGAAAGCGAGTTTAAATACGGATTTGTGAAGAGCTAGGGGTGGAGAGGCTTAGAGGGCTGAGGAGCATTACCTGTGAGAAAACATCCCAGGATCAGGAGCGTCCTTGGGGAAGTACCCATAGCTCCCAACAGCTGAAACACAAAGGAGAAGGCAAGAAAGAGACAGTTAATGAACTGACAACTGTGTAAGATTTAGGAAGACCTCTCTTCTGCAGTGCCCAAGTGCAGCTTCCCGTCGCTCCACCTGGTGCCACAAAGAGGAATGGCCCAGGGACCCCAGTTCACAGCCACAGCCCACTGAGAGTCGTGCCACCTACTGCCACCAGGTACGTGTGGCCACAGACAGGTCACAGGCAGAGGAGATGCTGTGACCCCTTCTCTCCACTGGCAGCGTAAGGAACCAAGTCCTGGTGCAAGGAACCAAGTCCTGGTGCATCCCCTTTCCACCAGCCCCTTTCCACCAGCCTGCAGGCAGCCTGCTCCCCACTGTAGCCTCTGGGACTGAGCCCACAGGAAGGCCCCCACACAGAGGCAGCACCCTCACAGGCATCAGCAAAGATGTGACATCTCCATGCAGTAAGTTCTGACCTTTCAGCTGCGAGCAGCTTTTGTGGGAGAAAAAGTACATTTTAAAGTGACTCTTATTAGAAATTATACAAGCCTGACTGATATTTTTGTTTTGCCATTGTACACAAGTGTATATATAGCTTAGAGAATACAATGTAACACAATAGTGCTTATTGCTTGTTTAGTGAGAATCCCCTTGATCGAGAGACACGCTATTCAAAACACATGCTGAAATTTTCTAATTAAATAAATCCATGACAGACTGTAGGCCAGCAGTGCCATTCACAGAGCATCTATTCTCCCCAACACTGCAGAGTCATAGATCACACACAATTATTTCAACTTTCACACATATAATCTTAAAGCATCTGTCTTATAGAGGCTACAATAGCAATCAGCATCTATGTAATTTTTGTGACATGTAATGACATTTCTACATAAAACCCTCAAGCAGTGTGCTAGGTAATTTTTGAAGGAGAAGATCCTACAGTCCCTGCTCCCATTGAAACCAACAGATGTTTTGTTGGTGACTTCTAATAGCAACTGGATTTGGCCAAAATCCAATATAGATTTTAAAAAAATGCACAGAAGAGCCCTTAATTTGAAACACTGACCAAAGAGTAAAATAAAGGATGATGTGCCAAGACAGGGACTACTTTTCAAAGGTTCTGGAGAGTTTCTATTCATCCTCTGGTATCCAGTTCCTGATGCTGAGATAGGAAAGCACGTAGGTGCATCTAGTTATTACAACTGTGGCAGTGCCATATGGGAGCTAAATGCTTACAACATGCCAAGGGGTGTTTCTGATCTAGTCCTGCTTTCCTCCTGCAATGGGTGGAGCAGACAGCATCCCTTTGAAAAGCAAAAGAATTGGATACTCAAATTAAACATAAAGTTCTCAGAAACGGGATTGGAAGACTACCTGCCTCAAAAACACGTACAAACACCTTCAGAAATTCAGCTAACAATGTTCTAGCAGAGACAAGGCATCTTGCCTGATTCTTCTATTAGCAGTAATTACCATGTGTTCATGTATCTGTCTCTCATTGATAACAGACTCTTGATATCAAATAATTCCCTTGGTTTCAGCCTCCTTACTCATTTTTATCACATTTATATCCTGCATTTTTTTCTAATAAATAACCCTCTGTAACTCTTTAAAGACTTACCATGTTCCACTTTATTGATCTGACTCCTAATCGCCCAAGATCCACAAGACAGTGTTACCCCACTTTTACCAAGTTCCCTCCCTTTTCTCACTGAAAAAGCAATTCTCTCCCCCTCTTGTGCTGTTTTGCCAGAATATTCAGAGCAAGTGATGCAGCACAGGAGGAGAAAAAAGAAAGCTAGCTCATCTCTTGCACACCAGAAGCTCTGCTGAAGTGGACTTGAGTTATTGCAGAGCTATGTGTGTAAGTGAGGACTGAAGCCCAGTGATGTAACTACAGGTGATGGCATTTCCAAAGTGCTACTTTGAACTTGCTGTCTTGGTTGGGCTGACACTGAAATCAGTGAGTGTCTCGAGGTAGCACTGCAGTTTAAAAACACAAGGACTTAACTGAATTTGCTTTCTCCATCTGGCTCTTCTTTCACAACCCCGAGCTTTGATCTTTCCTCAATGACCCGTTAATCTCATCAAGACCCAGAGCAACACTTCTTCACTGTGAAAGACAGAATAATGTACTAAAGATTCACTATCATCTGTATTCAAAACCTGTTTGAACTGAATTCAGTTGCATCACACATCTGACTTAAGAATGCTAGTGCCATCTCCAGCATATCCTCACACATCCATGCCAGACTCAAGGCACAATTTCACACTTATGGGCAGGAGAGTTTACTCATTCCCACAACACCACCAAGCAGGTACATCTATCCTGGTTTCCTTTATTTACAATTACATACACCTTTGTATGCGTTTATTTAGCTCCTTTACCTCACTTATGGCAGAGCAGCTCTTTGTCCCCAGCTATGCAAATCTCAACCCTGCATAAATACCTCAGGTTCAGTTCCTAACGCTGGTCTATCCATCCATCCATAACTTGGTGTAGCCTTGCTGAAGCCAGTGGGTTTATGCAAGCTGAAACCCCCCATTAACAGGACACATACACTGAGTTTGAACCAACCTTAATTCCTTGCATGCTTAGGACATTGCTAGCTGAAATAGAAACATGGGTGTGCAAAGTAAAGCTTTTACTTTATTAGTAAAAGCTTTGTGATGCCTTGAGGGGTTTGCCAAACTCTCTGCAGAGGTTTGCCCCGGGTTGAACAGTCATAGAATGTACACAGGTTTTGAAAGGTTCTGACTGAAGTTCCAGTATTGCTCTTGTGAGCCTTAGTGGTTAAAAAAAAAAAAAAAAAAAATCAGAAAACTAAGTCTGAAGAACAGTTATCAGCCAGGAATCAATTTCCCAAGCACTGTCTTCCTATAAAGAAAGGTTTCATTGACTGTGCCACAAAACACAGGGTAAACTCAATGCTCAGAAGCTCAAAGGAAATATATGTTTAGAAAATTACGATATTCCATGGCGAGTGCCCTACGTGACCTGAGGAGAAAGAGTGGAGGGGGACCAAGGAGAGCCCAGGGTGTACACTATTTTCACGCTCCTGTGAATCAGCCGAAGAGCGGCTGCCGGCAGTTCAGGCCCGTGGCCGCGGGGCGGCGATGTTGATCCGCAGTAACGAGGCCCAGCGAAAGGCCGCGCTCGTCTCCTGGACCCACTTAAAAGTCACTATTCCTGCATTTTTAATTTCATGTGATTAAAAAACAAAACAAAACAAAACAAAACCTACTAAACAAACCAAAAAACCTAACAACACACCAACCCCGGTCCCATTTTCTCTGTATTTACATAAGCGATAGGGCAGTATTTGGATTGTAAATCTTGCCACGTAATGATATGATTATCCTTGTTATGAGAGGGCTGGATAATTTCAGTCGTGATTTTGTCAGAGTGGTAGTCTGTCCTTCTGGGAAAGCTGATCTTTTCCAGGAAGAGCTACGGCCAGCCCAAGAAAAGACATTTCTTTCTTGTGGCGTATGTCACCAGCTGAATGTAAATGTTCAGACGGGACCTCCTGAAACATTTCTTGGTCCTCAGTTCCCGAACTGCAAACTCAGCTCTCCACAAGAGCAGCACTAACTTGTGGGTCTGATGGTTCTGCTGGGGAAAAGCTCAAAAGTCTTCAATTAAAAAGACTGGCATACATATTCTCCCCAAATGAGGCTTGTTCCACATCCCTTAACAAATATTTGAATCCAGCAGAGCCTGTACACAGAAAAACTGTGCATCAAGAAAAGCCCAAGGAATAACCATGCATCAAGGATAGCCCGGTGCTGGGCTCCTGCTGAGTGCTTTGGGCTCTGCAGGACACACAGTGATGGCTGCCTCCCGAGGAGCCTTCTAGTCAGTCACAATTCTTCAGCCTAACCCTCGGTCTAGGAGCTAAAGGTGGTGGGGGAGCCTGAATTTTCCCACTTGATCCAAGGAGGGTTTTCCAGACTGTCCCAGAAAACAGGGAAGGAGAAGGAAAAGGAAAAAAAAGGAAAAAAAAAAAAAAAAAAAAACAACAACAAAACACCAAACAAAAAACTGGCACTTCCAAGTAATACATCTTCCTTAGGTTCTCAGAATCAAATCAAAGAGCACCTCAGATCCCAACTCAAGTGCTAAGAAGCATTGTGCGGGAAAAAATATCCATCTCTGTTGAGCACAAGAATTAGGCAGCCTAGCTATTGCAAACTCTTTCCTTGGGTGCCCATGGAGAGCTTTATAGGCTTGAAGGAGATGAGTCAAGCAGGAGAGCAAGGCAAGAGGGAGAGAAAGGATCGCTTGCTTTCTTGCTCGTTTTTTTTTAATTATCAGCAATTCTCGCCACCATCAGGAAAAATCACCTCCCAGAAGTCATTCCTTTGTCTTTAAGTCTTTAAAAGAAGAAAAGGAAACCTTTTCTTTTAAAAATAGTAGAGTTCACATGCAAAAATAAGCACCATTGTAGTGATAATGAAATAAGGAAGCAAGCAAGGCAAGGATTATATAAAGTTACAAATTTCAGCCTCCTTTTTGACCAACTGGTATGGCTGGAAGTAATCTGCAAGGTCTGGGCTATGCAAGACTTTCTGTCTATATATACTTCACTTCAATCCTAGCCCAATGCTGTAGTACAGAAGAGAGGTATTTTATTAAAGTATTTATTACTTCCTGCTTTCTTGAAACCCAATACCTACATATTACTCTCAGAGCCACATGAAGATTTCCCATACATCAACAAACTAGTAACAGCAAAGATGGCCCCAGCGCCCGATGGCAGCTGGACTGGCACTCCTCCTGCCCCTCACTGCCTGGAGAGGAGGACCAGAACAAGGGATCTCATTTAAAAGCAGCAGGAGAGTGCCTGCAGGCTGGGAGAGCTGGTTTGCTTGTGGAGTCCTAAATCCCAGTGTTTTGTGAGGTCTCATTTTTCTGCAAACTTTTTTTTCCCCAAGCTTTGAGGTTGGCTAAACCGCTGTTTAGCTGAGGGCCCTTCTAAAATACTCATTGTTAACTCGAAGCTAAACCCGAAGTCCCTTGCTGGGAGATCTTTCCCGAGCGTTTCTACACACAGAGTTAAAAGTCGGATCTCCACAGTTCAGATTTTGACGAGATGATGACAGAGGAATCTTTGATGCCTGTCTCCTTGCTTTGATCCTGTGTCTTGTCCCATCTAAGGACACAGAGCTTACTCAGACGAGCTGGGACTCCAGCTGGGCTCTGTATCGGCCCTGGGAGATGCCGAGAGCACAACCAGCCACGCCGCTTCCCCCAGTGCGTCCCGTCGGGGAGACAGCGGCCGCCTGCAGCCAGTCGGGACTGGGGTGTGGGGGGTGGTGGGAAGTTCCGTTCACACTCCCCAGCGCCCACCAGGCTGCGGGCGCCTGACAGACCCTGCCGGCCCGTGGGGAGCCCCGGCGACAGCCCCCGGGGAGCGGGACAGGGGCGCTGCCGCGGGTCCCCTCGGTGCGCCCACCCTCGGCGCAGCCCGAGCCGCTGCAGATCAAAGGCTGCCCGGGACACCGAGCAAACCTAGCAGAGGTGGCAGCTCCCAGCCACTCCGCTGTTTGTCTGGGAAACAATAGGAAAGCCTTTGCCAAGCTGCAGAGACGACTTTTTTTTTTTTTTTTTTTTCCTAATGCGAGGTAGCCGGGAAAAAGAAAAAGCGGGGTAGGGGAGACGGAGAGGATCAGAGCACAGACGTGTTTCCCTACGGAGCTGGTGCTACGACCCGACGCTTCTTCTCCAGCCCTCTCCGTCAGACGAAGCAGGAGCCCCCAGGGGTCTGGAGAGGGGCGGGAGTCCCGGCGGGGAAGGGAGGCGCACCCCGCCTGGGAGCTGTGGACCGAGAGGGAGCGGCGTGCCCGCAGCACCGAGAGCGGGTGGTTCGTACGTTCCCATAAGGGCCGAGGCGATGCGCTGCCCTCTCCGGGCGTGCAGACTTGGGCCCCGAAGGAGCTCTAGGGAGCTCGAACATTGGCAGGAGACGCGCCGAAAATACCGTCGAGGGGCGCTGGAAACGTGCCCCCTGCACCGGTGGGGGCCAGGGCACCGCTCCCGCCTCCGGTCCGCAGCCGCCTCCCCGACGGGGTGCGGACGAGCCCCGGGGGCTGGCGGCTGTGCCCTGGGACTGCTGCAGCCTCGCTAGATCTGTCGCTGCTGGCTCCAGAAAAAGCTGTCCAAGTCCTGTTCTCTGGAACGGTTCCTGAGCTATGGGATCTGCGTCCAAAAATGTTGAGCAATGCCGCGGACAGCCAAAAAGCCATTTCCTACTTGCTCCTAGGACTTTTCCAGGGGACTCCAGCCTGGCAGGGGCTGGCAAGTTTGCAACTCCGCGCTTGACAAAATCCAAAAGGTGGCCGCGAAGACTTTGCCCGTCCCTGGGTAGAAAGCAGTGGGGTCCAGCAGTCCGGCAGGGCATACGGCAGGGCTGGCGTTCCCGTTGCGAGAGGGGCTGCAGGCTGGAAAGGCTCCAGGTAGCAGCCTTGTCTAAATTCAGCATCTTCCCTTTCACCGTAGCACTTTTTAAAAAAAAAAAAGACGGGGCGCGCAGGGATGGAGATCGGGTCGCCTTTGGGGAGTGCGCGTGCCTCCGCTCGGGATCTCGGGGCACTTTAGGCTACCGGCTCAGGGGGAGCGAGGTGAGAAAGGGGATCTAAAGGAGGGAAGGTGGTGAAAAACAAAGGGTGGGGGAAGGGACGGGAGAGCGGCGGGGTGAAGGAAGCGAGGGATGCGAGAAGAGAGGGAGCCGCTTACTCGGTCGGTGCGCGTCCCCGCTTTCCCCGCGGCAGGAGCGCGGCGCGGTGGCCCCCGCCGCCCCAATGTGTTTGTCATTAGCGCTGCCCGCGCTGCTCGC
>VZRX01007347.1:0-22791 GCA_013398075.1 Notiomystis cincta | reverse complement strand
AGGGCGGCCGGGCAGTGCCACCGCCGCCCGCGACACTAGAGGGCACCGGAGCCCGCGGGAGCGGCCGGCCGAGCCCGGCAGGGGCACCGCGCCTCGCCAGCCCGGCGGCCTCTGTGCCGCGTTAGCGACCGACGGGCTCCGCAGAACATGGCGAAGAGGGGCCGTCCTCCCCCTCCCGGGAATCTAATGGCTCCAGCCCTGTAGGGCCAGCCCCGCAGGTCCAGCCCAGGCCGGGCTCAGCAGCTCGGGGGATGTGGCATGTTGCAAGTAAAGCAGAGAGGTAGATTCCTCCCGTGCCACGAATGAAAAGTTTTCCCTCTGAAATCAAAGGATCCTCTGCTGATTCAGCCTAGGTTTGACTTCGGTTCATAACTCCTGAGACCATTATCTCTGCCTTTGTTCTTTCGAGCTGCAGCAATTAATGGATTACAGCAGGACAAAACCACAGCCCGACCAAGCTGTTTCGTTCTGCAGCTATTTACTATTAGTACCAGCTTTGCTCCCCTCGGGCTACTGTGCTTGGGAACCCAGCCCTGAGCTCTGCACGGGAGAGCTGGATTGTGTGGAGGCCACCCTGGATGTCGTGGCCATGGTCACCCTGGACACGGTGGGCAGGGGCCAACATCTGTGTCACTGTCCGTCCCCACATACTCCTGGGCTCATCACGTCCACCGTGCCTTCCTGCCACGGGCACAGAAGAGCCAAGACGGGCTGAGCATCACGAAGTGTCAGACTCAGGAGAGAAACAACGTGTCTGTTTACTGAGTATCCGGAGCTGCCCATGCTCCAGGCAAAGGATGTCATTTTTCTGCTTCATCCCACGGCAGATTTTCTTCTGATGCTTGGTGATTAAGACACACCTTTGGGGTGATTTGCTGTGGAGGTACTGGAGCTATGGCCAAGGTTTATGAATTGTAATTAGGTTTTTAAAAGGATCCCTCTCCTCTCTGGGTCTTTTGTGCTCCAAAATACCCCTGCAAACAAAACACTGTCCCTGTATTTCTGTGGCATGGAGTGTTTCTGGACATGGATCTTCCCCATCCTAAGGGTTAAGAAGATGGAAAGCCATTAATGCTTCCTAAGAGCTTGCAGAATTGGGTTTGCTGTGGAGCCACCATTAGGAGTTGCAAGAATCAGCATCCATGTTGTCACAGTCAGCAAAAAGCTCCATACCTGGAAATTAATGTAGCCATTCCTCTTACTCATTGATTTTATTCACTCATTTTACTCATATTTACCAAGGTTATGCTGGAGGTATGTCAGCAGGAGGCATGAATCACACTCTCACTCTCCTTGCATCACTGTGTATCTCCTGTACTCACGGTTCTATGGCCCTAATCAGCGATGGAAGAAATCAAGCAGGCGCCAATCACACCTCGAGCCATTCCAAGGAGGGGGCAAAGCCCACGTGCTCATCCTTCTTTCTTTAGTTCGGAGACAGGAGAGACTGAAACACTGAAATGTCAGGGGAAACTGTTCCTCTCTATTTTTGTTACTTCTCCAGAAGACTACTGGGTCTTTTTCTTTGAGGTCACCTTGTTTTAGTCTATACCTCATCTAATCCTGCAGAGAGCACTTTCTGCCTCAGCTACACGATCATTTGCCTGTTTGTTGTTGACAGTCTTTTAAAGAACTCAGTTATATGCACTCCTCTTGAGCAAGGTGCTTGAGAAGAGAGAAATGAGAGAATGAGATGAGGGGGAAATGCAGGTAAAGGTTCCTGTAGCCATGCACGTGAAGCTACACCTCAAGCTTAGACAGGAAAGCTCTGGTGTGGCTCCAGAACAGAGAATACAGCAGCATGTAGTTACATTATGATCCTTAGGCTGCTGGCTTTTTAGTCAGATATTTTGCTTTTTAATCTAAATTATCTTTTGAGAAAGAGTCTAATGTGGAAACTGGGCCAGATTCTGCTTTGGGTAAACCTGGTGTAACTCTTACTTCAAGGGAAATATTCCAGATTGAATCTGGTATAATTAAGATTAAAAATTGGCTCTGGAAGTCTTTTCTTTGGCAATAAAGTTAGAGAAGTTCTGCAAAGAAAAATAATTAAAACCAGGACTTTATTTCTGTGCTCTTTTAAATAACATATGCTATAGACGCTTTGAAGGCATTTATTCTCCATGACAGCAGTATTTTAAAACTTTCACTTAGGTTCCACTAACCAAGTTAACCCTTGACAACCAACTGTGCTGAAAATGCTATGTACAGAAACTTCTAATTCTGCAGGAAATTGTCCAAATAAAAAACAAATTCCTTTAAAAGGATACGATTGCTGCTGTGGCAGTAGTCAGCTTCTGCTTGCTGGTGAAGTGATGAATTTCACTGCTCTGGCCACAATACAAGCATCGAAATAATTCTGAAATTATACCTTAATCAACATGGTTTTTTCATGGTGCAAACCTTGTTATCTGACTGCTAAACTCAACACACTGAGAAGGAGCAATTGTCTAAAGGGAGTTCTTAGTATCCCTGGAAAGCACACTCTGAAAGGGGTTCCTAGAGGAACACTGAAATACTATAAACTACTACACCATTTTCTATAAGAAAATGAGATGTCATTTAGCAGTTTCTGTGTCCAGTTTCTGTATTTGTTAGGCTCATAGAAAATATGTCACCATAATTTGATTGCAATTGATGAGAAGATGCTGGCCAGTTTTTGCCAGGTCTGGCTTTCAGCCCCAGTGAAACCACAAGGAGATTTGTTGTTCTCTTGAGTGGCCCCAGATTTTCATCATGGGTTAATCAGATCTCTCTTCAGGGTATATAGGAAAAGAAAGAGTGAGGGGGAAGAAGTCATTTACTTTTGATTCCTTGTGGTGTATGAAGAATATGTATTTGGAAATTTTAAGTGGAGTTGGAATGTAGGGGGAGTCAAATCTATTTTGTTATTTCAAAAGTACATGAATATCAAGCCTTGTCAGCCTTCTTTTTTTGGTAGAGGACTCCTTGCTGAATCAGTGAACAAAGACAATGGTGAAGCTGACTCTTTCACAGAGCAATCTTTTAATCTCTCTCTTGAGTGCGTTTGTAGAATTAGGAAGCAGTAAGACACACATCACACCCCAACCTTCTGTTGCAATGAGCTTATCCATCATGCTTTCTCCACCCTTGGGAAGTTGCAGGAAGCAAACATGGGAGGAGAACCCAGCTCTGAAAGAACATGTACTGCAAGAGCCAGGAAGATGGAGCCCATTCCAATTTTACACATTTGAGATTTCTTTCATGGAAAGGGAATTGTGGGGTAATCCCTCATCAACCTGGACCCTATTCCCATCCATGTTTTGCTTCCTTTGTCTCTCATTAACAGGCTAAGTTCTAAAGGAATAGCAATAAGGATATAAAAAAAATGCCCAATTCAGAACAGTTCTCTTTGTCCATCAGTCATGGACACCACAAAGAAGGAATAGGCACAGGTCACTGTGTCTCTTTTTTTTATTTCATAGTCAAAGGAAACACAAGCGTGCTCTCCTTATTGTCCAGAGAGTACAGAATTTCCTTTCCCTCTCCTTGTGATAGGAGGAAACATTTGTAAAGCCAACATAAATCCAGATAAATTCTTGCAATTCCTATCCATCATTTCCATCGCCAAACTTTTTTCTTTCCCTTAGTAATTTTTCTCCCAATGTCTTATATACTACTGAAGGAAAAAGATATTACTGAAATCCACACCTCTATGAAACTTTGCTAGGCATCTCTTGCTAAGCAAGCTGCAAGCAGAGTCTCTGGTAGTCTGAATGCATCTATGAAGCCTGCTCAAATTATCCTTTTCCAAAACATTGTAGGACTGAGTCAACTTGACAAGATGAAGGGTGGAAGAAATGCTTCACTCCAGAGACATTAGCAGCTGTACAGCCAGTGGCTGATCAAAACAGTGCTCAGAAGTATAACTGTAGCCTCTGCCCTTAAAGTGGATGTTGGAGGCACACAGCTCTGTTTAGGGGAGGTTGAAATATATAGGCAGTTAGACAGTTTGAATGGACAGAAGCCATTGTAAATATCTGAGGAGCCCAGTGCTTTTTTTTGTGGGAGACAAATGGTCCCCCAGCCCACTTAGCACCTGCCAGTGTCTCTCTGCTGCCCTTTGCCCTGTGAGGCTGCTTGTTCTGACGGCTTCTGCAGCTCTCCTGGCTTCAAATTCCTTCTCCGTATGTTGGCCTTTCTCATTGCTGCTTATCCTAATATTGACTTAGGAAAGGAGGAGAGTTAAAAATAGCTGGCTCCCCTACTGTCTACAGACCTTCTGCCTAGCTTTGCTTTAGGCCTGTGAATCACAAACATTGGTTTAAACCATCATTAGCATCTGAATGAAGATAAAGGGACAAGAGGAGCTAGGGTAGGCAGCCACCTTGTGTAAGTATCACTCCTCAATTATTTTGAAGAGCAGGAGAGAAGCAGGATCACAGTGGAGGATGTTTGCATCCCATTTCAGCAGCGAGGATTATTTGGAATTAAGGATGTTACAAACCGTCTTTCAAAAAACCATGTTGGATCCCTCAAAGCATCCACTGGAGACTGAGTAAAGCCTGCTGTCATTCTTGGGTAGCTTTGTTTCCTCCCTTCTCTCTGCCACCATTGTTTCTAAGCTGCTCTGCCTGCCCAGACCCAGGAGAAGCAAGGGTGAAGCCCCAGGTCACAGGGGTATGCAGCGTGAAGGGGGGTGTGTGTGACAGGGGGAGGCGGTCATGCTGCAGTGGGTGGCACAGTTTTATGAAGGTCAGTAAGCCTCTGCTCCATCAGACCACCAGAGAGAGTGGGTTTCCCAGCTGGAATCACTCAAACATGTGGCCCTGCACTGAAAAACACCCTCGCTCCAGTCTCCAGGAATGCATCTCTGCCATGGTTAGTAAAAGTGTCCCAGAATATCTCAGCGTCACAGCGTTACACAAGAAGAGAGCCAGACTCTGAGAAAGACACATTCAAATTGGGATTGAAACCAACTGCTGGCTTCCCACCCAGAAGCAAAAATAAAATGAGCATAGTCTGTAAGCACAGGCACCATGGGCTCCCTCCACCCAGCTCCATGGCTTTGCCAGCTCTGCAACTCCTGCAGCATCTCCAGAAACCACAACAGAAAGGAGACACCACAAAAGTCAAACCCAAAGTAGTCTGTGGTGAGGTGTCCTTCAGGAAGAAAAGCTTTCAGATCTCTACGAGGTTAAAAAGTGCCAAGAGTAATGTTTTTAACCTGTTCAAGTAAAAAAATTACCCTTTCATTATGAAAGCAGGTAATGAATCTGAAATACTGCAGCACTGTGGCTTTGGTAAGGAGTCAGTGCTGAGAAATATGATGTCATCCTGATGTCAGCTTGGATGTGCCACATTGGACTTGTGTTTCTACCATTTGCTGGGGAGGCCCAAGGATCCACATCTGAGCCCAGAGGTGTGGCCAGAAGGACAGGAGAGTAACACACTGGAAGAGAGGCTTTCTCTTTGAAAAGACCTGGATGCAGTCTGTGGTCTCCCAAGGTCAGGGATTATGCTGAGACCTGGAATCAGAACAGGACAACAGTGCAGGAAATGCCACATGCAGAGGGTACAGGCAGAGCACTTCCTAGTCTTTAAGGTGATGGTGAGAGGTCTCCAGGCATATTAAAATGCATTGGTGGCAGTTCTCAAATCCTCCATTTGGATGGAGAGTGTTTTTGCTGATGCTTAGATGATTAGGTCCACATTAGGGGCACGAGTTTGTCTGTGGCAGGAAAAACCCCGGGCAGACAGAGCAGCTAAGCCTGTGGAGAAAGCATAGGCAGAGGCCTGTGCCCTCCTGCTGGCATTTATGTTAATTATGCACTTAGCATTCCCTAGAGCAGCTACAAGGCTACAAAGGTGAAAGTTCAGACCACCTGCTCTTTCTGTTCATGTTAGCTTGAAATACTTTGGGTCCATGTATACCAACACATGAAATGCCCTTTGGAGTTCTGGTCCAGAAGACTGAGTTCGACAGAGTAAATGAGGTGGATCGGCTCCTGCTTAGTGCTAATTGTGCAAGGAGAAAGAGCACTCACTTCACAATGATTACAGCAACTTCAAGGATGTAAATGAGGGATAAGGGTTGAAATCCACAAAGTTACAGCAAGCAAAGAATGGGACCAAGAGGATGGGTCTTTTTTCGTTCAACTCGTAGTGATCATCCATGATGTTTTTCATTTTTTGGAAGCTGAAATGGTAAATCAGAAAATCTATAAGGACAACATTACATGTAACAAGCTGTACCTACAGGGATCTCTTAGACACCTCTCAGAAAAATCAGTATACTGAAGGTTGGGGTCTAAGAAAAGTTTTTAGTGTTTTTGTTAGGAATATCACCAAAAGAACTTTGTTTTGGAAACAATAAAAAACGGAGCCAACTTTCCACTTCCAGCATCTCCCATTCAGAAGGAATGTGCAGAAGACCTTGATATGATACGAATTAAAAGGATTCTGCCTTTGCCAGCCCTAAATTCCAGGAAGTGAGACACAGCATCCTCATCTGCTCTTGCAGGCAACATTTGTTTTCACTCTAGCCTAAATACCAGACTGTTTCCTAAAGCTGACCGCTCACTTAGATTCCTCAGCCTCTCACAGCAGAGGAGCAGGCTCTACACAGGCATTTCCAGTGCTCTTGCATGCCATCCAAAGCTGACTCCTGCCCCTAGAGATTTAGAGGCGCCTCTGGAAGAAACACAGTGGGATTCCAGTGTGCACAGAGCTGGTGGGACAGAACTGCCCCAGGGCCCCTCGGTGGCAGTGAACAGAGTGATGGGGCCAGGAGACCCTTTCCTGTCTGAAGCCAGACTAACACAGCAGCTCATGGCCCTGCAGGGGAGAAGACTTCATAAAGCAGATTCAGAGCTTTATGAAATCCTTCCATAGCCTTGTAAGGGCTACTTTCAGATTCTGCTTCTTTCCTTCCTCTTTGCAGGGTCTTTCGTTATTCTACTTTCTGTTCACAGGCAGCAGGCATCCTGCTTGCTTTGCACACATACTCCCAAAAATGTGCAGAAATTCTCTGGCTCTGGAATCAGAACTGGCAGATATTACCAAGCTGGTTCTTCACTCCCTGCAGATCATCTGGGCTGATGCTCTCTGAGTTTGAAGTGCATTGTGCTAGCAACATCTGACACTCTTCAAAGAGGTTGTGCACTGCATCTGGTGGAGTCACTGGACTTGCTGCTATCATGTAGAGGAAGGATGCAGATAAAGAAGTTTCTGCAGCCACCAGACAGCTATTAAAATTTAGAGGTCCTGATGCTAAGGACAACAGGGTCAATAAAAGTCTCGAATTTGTTGAGATGCCTATGCCTGCTATAGACTGGTAAACCACCACCCTCCTGCTTCCCCCTCTACTCATCAAGTGGTGCCCACTCTGGTGAAAGGTAATTCAAAAAAAATCACAAAAATTATGCTGTAACATACTAAATATTTTACTAAATATTTTCTGGAGTTGCTGAGTGATTTAAGTAGTGAGTAACATTATTCAGAGGTAGTATAGTAGCATTTCATCTTGAAATATAATTAATTAGATATGACGGAATATTTTTGCAAGCATTGCTCTTTCTCAAACATAAAAAGAATATTCTTGTAATAATAAGAATTAACCAGGGCCTCTATAAGCATTTGATCAAAGCCCATACCTCTGCATATCATATATAAAAACTCTTTCTGCTTGGCCATACTACCTGAAGCCTGAGTTAAGATCAGGGTTCCTAAAACTCAATAAAAGGTGGTTAAAAAACTTCAACAAGCTATACCAATATGTACATCTCTTCATGTCAGGGGTTATTTTTCAGCATCACTGTGGAAGAAATTCATAACACTGAATGTATCTCATCAGGACAGGATAGATATCCTATCATCAAGTAGGATATCTTCCATCCTAAATCCCTCTACTGCAAACAGGGCAAAATCACTGCTTCAAATTGGCTTCTGGCAGCTGTTAACATAAATTAAAAAGCTTCAGTAAGCCAAAACAGATCACTGCTTTTTGCTAGAAATTTTTAACAGACTCTTGTGGAAACTTTTTTCTTTTTCTACAAGAATTCTCTTCCTTTTAGACAAAATTGAGAAGATCCAAATAATATCCTAGAAGAAAAAACTATTTAAAACACTACCAGGTTCCCATCTTCCACATTTCTTTGAGTTTAATTTTGTCTTTTTTTTCTGAAAGAATATAGGAAAAAAAGAGAGAGAGAGAAGAATGGGAAACATCCCTGCAGCATGGTGACTCTCTCCAGCTTGAGAGCTGACACTGAACATTGGGGTTATCTCAACTCCATACTCCAGTTGAGCTTGTTTACTCCTTTGTGCAATGATGAAGCTGTGCTGGCTCACTTTCAAGCTATTGCAACAGTCACATCCTGAGACTCTTCCTCCATCTGTCTGTCTTCAGAGTGTAGCACATTCCCATTTATTGGACCAGGGACAGAGGAAAATTGGGTCAGGAGAAAGACAGGTCAGTGCTTGCTCCTTTGTGGCGAAACCAGCACCAAGGCTTTAAGCTGTGCCTGTGGCACAGGCGGAGCAGATGCTTGCTGCAGCTCTGGGCTGAGTCAGCAGGCAGATACCTGAGAGGGGAGGGGATTGGGATGGATTTGGTCAACCTGGGGATGCAAGGCTTCTCTAAACAGTTTTGAGAACAGAGAGTGGTGAAAAACAAACAGGATCAAAGGAATGCACACAGTTCCTTTCCAGCCTCTTCTACCTCCCGTATCATCTGGTTGATGTGGCTCACTATGGCTTGGACAGGCAGGGGGACTGCAATCCTAAATGTTCCTATGGTGCACGAAAAGACAGGAAAGTTTGAAAAAATACACAGTTTTCTGAAAATATTGGTTTGGTATGCTGCCTCAGGAAAATGAGATATGCAGCACCTTCAGCAATGCTGTAATATTCATACAAGAAAAAATTAGGAGAATATGACTGCATACAACATTTAGGCTAACTTTTACTTTATTTGACAACTGCTTTGAACATAACATAGCATTTTAGAAAGATTTTTCATTTCCTACGCTCATATTAAAAGGATTTTGAGGTGCAAAGGTCACTCATTTTTCCTAAAGGGTGTGGTGACACAGATCAAAAAGTTATATCATGGCATTAAATTTGCTTCATTACAAACTTTGATCACTATTGGGTTGTTATGATTCTTATTGGAGAAACCCTTTGAAAAAATCAAGTCCCACTAGCACAGTTTTGAAATGCTATCTCAGGCATCTCTTTTGAAATTCCTTTGAAATATTTTTGTCACATTATTTGTTCTTACTAGTTTGTTTTCCTGCTCTTTGGGTTCTATATTTTCACAAGGAACCTTTTATCAAAAAAAAAAGAAAATTGAATAGCTCACTCATAAGAGAAAAAGATATGCCAAATTTGCTAAGTATGTTGTATATTGCTTGCCACTTTGATAGTTACCTAATATGCAGGCATAATTTCAAGTTGGTAGTGTTACTTACATTTTGATTTCAAGAATGCTGTTTTATTTACGTGGCCTGACAGACTCCCATAAACCAGCAAAGTTGTGCAATTCTCCTGTGTTTTCGTCTTTTAGCACAGATCTGTGATTTTCAGAAGAGAAGGATATTTATTGCACCACTTCTGGATCAATGTAGATAACTTCATAAGTCATGTCTCCAAGGAAAGATTACAATAATCTATTATTCAATATTCTATACAGAAACTGCCAAAAGTAGCTCCATTACTGTCTAGAGTAAAGAACTGAAAAAATAAAACAGAGGCAACCATATGAATAAGCCATATATAGAAGCAATTTATTATTGTACTCTTCTATGTACTTAGTTATGCAAGCATACTTTTATCCAGCAATTTTCTTAATTTATCTACATTTTCCCTTCACACTTGGGTTTGTTTCCAGCACTGGTTGTTTGGGAGTTTTTTTCACAGAATGTAATCAGTCAAGATTAGGACACTGCCATAAAAGATGCTTTTTATACACATGAATATCTAAAAACGGATATATGTAAATACAGATGACCCTGTCCCAGAGCCTGCAGTCACATGACTGACAGGCCAAGTGTGACAGTCATGGCCCTTAGCTCGTGTCCCAGACTGGTCCCAGTGGCTCAGGTGCCATGCAGCACTGAAGCTGGCCTGGTTCCAGGTGAGATGGAGATGCTGTGGAGCAGTGGGTGCTGCTGCACTGTGAGCATCAGGGCCTCCCTGCAGGAAGTGATGCTGGTTCTGCACCCACCAGGCACACTGGGGTTCACAAGGGGACATCTCAGTCAAAAACAAAGCTTCTCTCACTGTTAAAGCTAAAAGAAAATCAGAAAAGGAAAGTCCAGGATTTGTGGACAAGATTGTAAGAACAGCTGTACTGAGCCAGACCACAGGCCCATGGTCAATAGTGAGGCAAATGCAGAAGACATTTAACATTTTATGTTTAATAATTCCCAATGTCCATTAATTTTTCCAGTTGCACTATTCATCCCAGCAGATGATGTTTAGGATGATAAATAAAGTGCTTCTATTTTGTCCTCTAAAATGGTGGGCTGCTCACCAGGAGCACTGCAGCAGTCTGAGAGTTGGAAGATCTCTCATGGCCCTAGTCTCAGACTCTGTATAATCCTGAAGAACATTTGATTTGACAGAAGGAAGTGACAGCAAAGGTAAGTGGGTGTCAAAACTGTTTTACCCCATTCCTAGCTTGGAGAACCAAGCTATGAAGCAATGGCTCCTGCTATGGGGAGGAGCCATCTCCCTCACCAATAACCTCCACTATATACACATCAATTCATCCCTTGCTGGTGGCTGCAGTAACTGCAGTCTGATTTTCCAGGGCTTTAAGATACACAGAAGATGAGAAGATTTGCTCATGCCAACAGTTAGTGCTGAATTATGACACTTCACAAACCACTGCAGCACGGAGAGGTATATATCTCTTCATTATGATTTTTAAAGGTCCTAAATAAAAGGAAACCATTAATTGCAGTGATGGTTCATTAATTGGCTCATTAGAAGTTTAACATTTGCTCGGGATTTCCTAGATTACTGGGCAGGTCATCAGAAAGATTACACCTTTCTGAAGCTTGCAGTAATTAGCTGCTAGCTAGGATTAGTCCTCAGTATTGAATTAAAATGCTGGGAGAGGAGGCAGGACAAAGACCAGGAATGGAACCAGAGGTGCAACCTGCTGACTTCACTGATAGCTGGCACTCTCCTCTGAGAGCAGCTCAGCACTGTTAGTGCATCAGCCTGTGCAGGCTCCTTCTCAGCACACAGCCCTCAAAAGGTGGCTGGAGGTGACAGCGTTTCACTAAATACCTCGGCCACGTGCTGAATCTTGTTACACCACCAGAGTAAAGGAACACTCTTAAATCAGGCAAAGCTGGAAGTCATATTTGCAGAATGCTCTGGACCTCATGTTATTCATATCTGTAAAACAATTACCCCTTGCACTCTTCTTTCAACACTCAACTCTATCTTCATTTTGAAACCGTAAAGGGAATGAAGTTTGTGGGTATTTCTTAAGTAACTCTGAACACAGCTGCTATCAGTGTGGTCTCAGGGATTTCTCTCTCCTTTTCAGCCCTCACATCTACATTTCTTCAAATAATTTTATTTATGGGCTGGTGCTGTGCCAGCCTCTTCTCATTTGAGTACACTTGTTGCCTCTTTGTTGCTGACAGACACAAAACGAAGATTTTCCCAAGGTGGAGAGAAATATTTCCTTCTGCCTGCTCAGGCTCACATGGCAAATGCCACCCTTGCTTTGTGAGTTTCCTTGTCATTTCTCTATTTCCCCTTCTTCTCTTTTACTTCCAGAAACAAAAATATTTTGTCTTGAAATAAACTTTTTGCATCTCACTTGCTACCTTTGTGAATGGTGTAAGGCAAATGCCTGCTTTTCATTATTCTAGCAATCCGCCAGATTTTTTTTCTCAGAGTTTTGGGAATACTTATCTGAACAGGGATGCTGATACACCTCTGTGGGTGTGATCCACCCTTCACCTCTGGGGACATCACCATCAGGGAGCAGAGATCTGTAATTTGAAGCTGAAGAACAATACTACTGTTTCTATGCTCACAGCTCATTGAGTTTTAGAAATAATTTGTGTCAACTGCATCCTAAGCCTGTGCTGCAACTCCATTAACATACCCACAAAATCTATTAGAAAAATACACTGTTTGACTGCATTGAATGAAAATGCTGCATGTTTCCTGCAAAAAGCGACAAATTCCAGCATTAACCAGTGGAAAATGAGGCCTCTGTATCAGCACACATGGAGGCAGAAGGGGATTAGAGTCCTTTCAATAATTAAAAATGTATAAAGTTGAGACTTGACTCAAAGCCTGAATCACAACCCATTGAACTTGCTGGAGTAAGTCCAGAGGCTGCAGTAGGCTTTGGATCAGTTCCAGACTCCAAAAAATAAGTAGGTGAAATTTAATAACCTGAGATATAAGTGATCCCACATTAGACAAACTAGTAATTTCATTTTGAGCTTCAACTCCATGCATCTTGTCAAGTCTGAGGCCTTTTTACCCTCTTAAAAACAGCTGTAGCATGAATGGTCTGAAGAAAACACAAAGTAGATGTCTACACTACACAGCAGGGCGTTCTACAGAGACTCCAGAGCCACTGCTGGCTGCACATTGTCCTCTCAGCTGCATGGCACCATGCCCAGGCTAATGGGCCCTGCTGAGAGACATCGTTTGTTAACGTCACAGCAGCTTGGCTTTTGGAGCTTCCCAGCTCCTCTGCCCCTCACACCCATCCCCACACACAAACTCCACCACTTGCTGCCCTGTCCACACAGCTGCTCACAGGGTTGTTCCTGATACCATCCTCCTAAAATGGCCTAGGTTAGCCAAAATCACCTCTTTAAGCCAATTAAGTTAACCTGGTCCATCTCTGTTGGCTACAAAAAAAAGGAATGGCTTTGTGGGAGGTGCTCCATAGGCAGATGCAAGTGGTGTGGAACTACTGGGAGTGTGAGGGTAAACAGCTGTGTCACAACATCTGTCACACAGCTGCCACCACGGAGATTACCCCAGAAACTTTGCCTTGGTCTGTCATCTAAAAGTGTCTGTGTCTTTTTCTCTCTTAAAAACAGCGCACCAAGTCCCAAACATCTTATCCCTGGCAATGCTTGCAGCCTTCTACACTGGTATAACTGGCTTGTTCTCAAGCATATCTGTAGCTCAGCTTGCAGTCAGGAATTTGGGATTCAACTTCATACTGATAAAAAGGCATCAAATGCAAGTAGAGCAATTACAAATAAAACCAGAAAAAATCCTTTACTGACTTCCTTTGTCACATTTCAGTTCTTGTAGGGGAGAAAGCAAGTGTAAAAGGAGAATGGTATTGCTCCATCTGCTATGAATTCCCTGCCACCCTAAACACACAAACACCAATATGGTGGGATAATATTTTCCCCAACTTTGGTTTTGTCAAGTCTCGTTCCTTCTTGAGACTGTTGATTATGTTTCTATGTGAGAAAAAATTCTATGATTGCAGGTTTCTCACTAGTGTTGCTCTTTCTAGATATTGAAAAGGCAGCAGTGGCAATTTTGCTCAAAGGAGTTGTGGTGTGCAACATTTTCCCACCATACTTTAAAGCATGACAACACTTTCTTGCTAGGCCAGTTTTTGCACCACTGAAATGAAGAAAGATTTTTACTTTCCTGGGCAAAGATGACAAACATTCATGTTGTCAAACTCAGCCCACTATTTTAAATGACAGCAACACCAACTGAACATATTGAGTGCTGTATTACAGGCATTTTCTCTCATCAGTCAAAATATTTTCCTGAGTAGTTTAACAGAATGTTCATCAGCTCAGCATAAAGAGATCCCACTCTTGCCTAAGTAGTCCAAATCAGGAGGAATCCCATTGAATTAACACCATTGCTGCACCCCTGATATATGAAAGGAGAATCAGGTAAGAGAATAAAGCAATATGTATGTATGTTACCTGCAATTTTATATAAACTAGTCCAGGAAATCACCTGAGAGACTTCTCAAACTAAGCGCCTGTTAAAATTATTATTCATCTGTATTATGTGTACTTGAAAAAGAAATCTTTACACATATGTGTTTGCATTTTAAAATATAGATTCTTTTCCATTAAAAAACATTCATTCTTCCCTGCTCACCACAACAAAATTTCTTTCAACCTGCCAGATCCAATTACGGGTGTACAGCACAGGTTCCCCAAATCTGTGGTACTGCAGAAGTGCCTGATGAATTAGCAGTGTTTAAGAAAAGGAAGCAAAGAACACCCAGAAATCCTCCCAGTTTGGACAATATACATGCAGCATAAATCTGAGGCCCAAACCAGAAATTTATAAAGATGACCTGAAACTGAGGTTAACATCAAAATGAAGAAGCAATGTCATTAATAAAAGTATGTGCTCTCTCCATCTCTAAGCAATCTGTATCTTGTGCAAAGGTGCTTCTAACTAAAACTTCACAGAAGTTAATGTATTAGATAAATCTTGTACTACCCTCTCTTTTTTCTTACAGCAAAATAGCACAGTTGATACCAGTCAGGCCTCTTAGGATTTTGCCAAATTTTGCCTTTTTGCCAAGACTGCATGAGCAATGTTTGCTCAATAGCTCTCGGTTTCATGATGGTGAGAGCAGAAAATCCCAATCCCTATTCTTTCCTGATGTACATTCCATACAGCAGCCAAGTGTGAGCTGCTCTGATGAGCTCTCTCTGAAGCACAGCCCATGCTCTGACAGCCATGGGACAGGTTGGACAGGGAGGGAGGAATTGGGAGGAGAAAGGGGCTTGACCTCACTTATTCCACATTTTCTGGCCAGTGGGTTTAATTTCTTGCCTACCAAAGGACTAATATCACTACACCAGACTGACTATGCATCTGCCCATAGATGCTATTCCTAAGTCAAATTTTTACAGATTTCCTCTGTTAGATCACCTGATCCCAAACAAAACACCTTTGAGATGCTACTACTCACTCTAAGGAGCAACCTTCCCCAGGAAGATCCATAAAAAGTTCACAGAGGTGAAGATGAATATATGGAATGAGAACAGGGCAGAACTGGAAAACAGACCACCCACCCACATAAAAAACCCACACCTGAAAAATCTTCACAGTTCTTCCTACATCACTACCCTGTGCCCAAAAAATTGAGGAAAATGTAGGAAAATCTCATAATAATTTCTGAGCTGGCAGGGAATACATCCACAGTTACTTTTCTCCCAAACAGTAAGGGTTAACATTTAGTAGTAAGAAGGCAAGTGGGAGGGTCAGACAAACTTGTGAGCAGAAGACACCCACTGCTGCAGCCTTCAGAGCTACAGCATAGTGAGCAGCAGAATTTGCCCAAGAGAGTGCAAAGCCAGTTTAAATGAGGTTTTTATGCTGCCAGACAGACCTGGAGAGGAAGACACTGGCTGATGGGGCCTGATATATGTGATCTGGAAATGAAAAGTCTCCAGCCTCCTTTTACAGCAATATCCACCAAGAAGGAATTTAGAGTAGCCAGCTGTAGCCTTATATATGCAGGTACCCAAGCTGAGTTGGTTGCCTCTGCACTCATGGAAGGAGAGAGGTGTCTCCAGAGAGTGATTCAGGAAAGCACTTAATCACATACTTAACCTCTGAAGTGTGCTCAAACAATATTGAATTCTCTAATTAAGAGGGAAGGTTTCCAGTGTATAGCCACAGTGATGAGAAATGCAGCAGACATGAAATACTAAGAGCATCAATCCCCTGTTCCCTCTAGTTAGAAACTGCTCTCAAGATTTCTCTTTAGAGCACATGCCTTTAGCTGACCTACTGCAGAAGTAGGAGCAGGACCAGGTCAGTAAAGAAATCATCAAATGAGGAAGTCTTCTGATTCAAAGGCCTGTTGGATTTGGTTCCCAAGGGCTCCCTGTACATTTACACTGATGAGTGGGATTAACAATAGCACTGTCAACCCATCTTGTAAATCCACTACAGTACCTCTAAAATGGTTCACTTGAAACACCATAAACAAGACAGCTTTTGTGTTCAAAGCCTCAGAAATGTTTGCTTACAGTGAAGTCTGTGTCTCTCTCTCTCTGACTCCGAGTATTTCAAGCTGAAATCCTCCATGCAGGATAATGACTGTTTTCCAAAGAATTTGAGCACACTGCTGAATATTTTAGGCACTTTAATAGTAAAAATATTCCCTTGACAATGTTGGATACTCTATTTCATTTTAAAAAAAGTAAATGCCAAGGCATACTTTACAGAATTTTATAATCATTACTTAGAGCAGAGGGTGGGTGGTTGTCTTGTTTTTGACAGTTCTCACATTTTTGCAGTCTGAGGAAATGTGGAATAACAGGCAGCTCTGACACCCTGTAAAATATATGACATCGCCAATTCTTGTACTTTGGGGTTTTCTTCCTGCCAGTGAGAGTTCATTTTGTCTCACTTCAGGCATCCAGTCTAAGAGTCAATTTAAGCAGGCTGAAATACAGTCCATGAAGGGAAATAAGTATGCTGAAATGGGCCAAACCTGTGCTTGTTACATGTTATTTTATTTTTCCTTGGGTTGTTGTGCTTAAAATAAAATTGTTTTCAAATATGTGCTTAAATTGTTACTATTCAGTATTAACAGAAAATAACCCATGTACACATTTCCACTTGAAAGAAAAAACAAAAACAGAAAAAAAATATATTTCCACCAAAGATGTCTTACTACATGAAAATATTTTTTTTGTATTTGTATTTTCTGGGGTTTTTTGAATGAATGGGCACTTGTTATAGAGTCTCACCATCTTCAGAGCAAAGGCTGCAGGTTTTCACACTGACTACCAGAAATACGTGTATCTTTCAAAATTTGCAGTAAACCTTTAGTCGTATACCTGGACCTCAAAGTCAATGGTCTGCTGCCCACAAAATGACAGTAAAATCTAGTGTGCACAGTAATTCAATGTAAAAATTCTCTCCCTGAGCATTTAGTAAACCACATTCTTTTTTGTTGTTGTTTTTGTTTGAAAATGTAGGTGTTTGAGGAGAAATGTATGACAATGCATAGAGGAATATCATAGGAATAGCTGTCTTGTGTGACATTACAATCTAGGGTTTGTATGCTCCCCCCACAAGTAGCCCTTAAAATTTTCATTTATTTGCCAAAAGATGTATAATGCTGGGATTTTCTGAGTGTTCTGATAATATGCCAAGTGTATATACAGAGATAAAGAGAGAGAGTTACATCCATATCTATATTAGTCGCAAAATCTTTTAATCAGTTTTTAAGTGATGAAATTCTGTTAACAAATTCAAATGGTCTACAAGAAATGAGAGTTAGAGAATCACGTAACTGGGGAGACTTGGCTTTCACCTTAGCCCACACTCACTCTCAGTCCTGCTGCAGCCCTACTCCAGCTCTGGCTTTAAGATTTAGCAGCTCTCTGAGAGTCCCCAGGAGGTTTTTCCACAAGGATCTGTTTGACCCTCGCTGTAATTCACTCCTGAATTCCTGCCCCACTTTTCTTCTAGCTGCATACAAACCCACCAAGCTGTGCCTACAAACCACCAAAGCCTTCTCAGTGCTTTCCCAAGAGGGTGGGAAATGACCAACAGCATGAAGTGGCCCAGGCAAATATCACCATCCTGGTTCACTTTCTAAAGTAATTAAAGCAAAACTTCCCTGCTGCTTTCTGCTCCAGCTAGTTAGTGTATGTGAGCAAACTCCCATTTACATATACATCCTGCTTTGCTTGTGCAAACTCATGTTTGCATGGGCACTTCAAGGTTTGTTTGTAGCTCCAGTTATGTTTGCACATATCTGAGCAAGGCACAGGGTTTGAAATGCTTGTCCCTTGACCTTTTTCACTGACAATACAGTTCATCTTAGCAAAAACATCCCGTTTTTGGAGTGCTCTAAGTGGATGGAATAGGCTGATACAGAAAGTATTGCTTTAGTCACTGTAACATCACTTTCATGGTGGTATAGGACAGATAAAATAAATTTATTGATTAGCATTAATGTAATTACAAGTGGAAACTCCTGTTTTCCAAAGATGAAAATGTATTTGCTAATTCACTGTTCCAAGGCTACAAGCATGCAGTCATTCTAGCAAAGAAATCAGCAAATAGAGAGCCAAAGGGTGTTAGGACCACACAAGTGTACCTTGTTAGGACTGGAAAGGGTTACCTTTGTGCCATTCCCTTTCTCATTTACAATCATTGCCCCTCGAATGGATTCATGTTGTGCCATTTTCTCTTCTAGCTACAATAACAATGAAGTTTTCAAATCCCCATCCCCTCTTTGATTTGATGGTCATTCCTGTTCCTCTTTCATACAGTCTGGCAGCCTGAACAGTAAAATCACCAGTGAATCAAAATACTCCTTTTCTTAGGGAAAACTTTTGTTCTCCAGTTGTTTTTTTCAACTTTCACCTTTTGCTTTCACCATACCTTCCAAAGAGAGCCCCGGGGGGAACCACCCAGCTCCCCTGAACTGACCCCGAGCTGCGATCTTTCCTTCTGCTGCAGTGGTTCCCGCTCTCCATTAGATGGCATTCGTTCAAATTCGATCTTGGAGCAAACTGGTCCAACGACTGCTCCCCATTAAAGTCCCTCTCGGAGGTGGTTGGACCGTATCTTCTTTCACTCCTTCTTTCGGATCTGGATGTTGCCCATCTGTAGAGCTGTTAATTCATGGGCTTGCCGGCGTCCCCTGCCAAAAAATGCCTTTGCAAATGTATACCATTTTGGTTAGTAAATAATCTTTTCAAATACAAAATTTCCTGTTAGTTTCTATAGTCCCTTTCAGTGTGTAGAAAGGACTGTGCATGCACATGTTTAATAGAACATATGTGTATAAAACCAACAAAAGAACAATAAATCATTGCCCAATCATTTCCAAAGATTAAGTATCTTAAAAGGTGAAAGAGAAACATTTCCTTATCTCATTCCTAAATGACCTCCAAGAAAGAAGAAGGGAATAACACAAATCCAGCAAAACCAGTTGTTTCTATGTTGTTAATTCTGTGAAAAACAGCATTATATAATAGACAGGCTGGGGTATAATACACCCCGCTTTCCTGTGAAATTTTTTTTGATTGTTACTGCAAAGTGTGACCTAGAAGATTCACAAATTCCCTCAAGATAAGGTGAAGCCTGAATAAGATGAAATGGGAAAGCCAAGGTGAAGATACAGAGGGGGACATGCTGGCTGAGCACTGCAGCTTGCTGCAGAGGCTGGGGAAGTTGAAGCTGGCCATTCTAAACTAGGGTAAGACAGAAATAGTTTTCAAACATCTGTATCTCCTGTTTACCTTTTATACAAAAAATAGTCTTTCATTTCAAATGTCAAATTTCTTCAAATGCCCTGGAGTTTGCCTTGATGGGAAGGGCATTGAGGAAAACACTGACATAAGGACAAAAATAGTGAATCTCTTCCATTTCTCTTTAGCGTATGGGAAGAATTAAACACAAGACTAACAAGGGGAAAAAAACAGTTATGAAAACAAAAACAGATCAGTGCTGTCCTTTGCTCTAAATATGCACTATGTTTACTCTCTCCTTTTCCTGTGATTTTATGCAAGTCTTCTCTTTTTAAGTCAAAACCCCCTAGTTCTTATAGGCAAAGGACCACCAAAGCATGTCATCTTTATGGCTTCAGGCAGACCATGGTTCCTGCTGATATTCCAGTATCTCAAGCACAGCAGAGGTCTTCCTCTGGAAAAAAACTCTTTCAAAGTCTGCATTTACACTGAAGGTTTTTTTAAACCATCTCAACTTTGACCTAGCAGCTATGGGAGTGCACGTTCTGCCAGCAGATGATACTGTAAAGCCAGTATTCTAAAGAGATTAAATTTATGACAGCAATCTGTCTGAACCTTCATCTGTCTGTCTCTCAAGCTTGTCCCACCCACTCAGCTGCCCTGTAATTTTGGGATCTATTAGCCAATGCCAGTTAGACAAGTGTAGAAGTCGTGCAGATGTACTGATGCTCTCTCCTCCTGTGTAGGTGCAGGGCTGTAAACAGGATGACCTGATCACGTCCTCTGGTTATGTGTACTTCCCAACAAATGAAATGAAGACAAGGGCAGAAATTTCCATCAAAAAGAAAAAAGAGCAAAACATGGAGCAGTCCAGAGAACTGTGAGTGACCAGAGGCAAAGGCCATCTTTTTCAGCAACAACACTGTCCTCTTTCATGAGACTCCAGCATAAACAAGGCTGACACACATCATTCTGGCAGCCTGCCCTTCTCAGGGTTCACTTTCATTTACTTGTACAGGATTCCCTCAATGCAAAATGTAGCATCACCCCCTTTGCCTGTTTGATGGGCACAATGCCTGTGCCTTGGGATGGTGAGCTCCAGCACTGCTGCTCCCATCTCAGCAGCAGGAAGTGGCTCAGGTCAGCACTGTGGCAGGGGACACGTCCCCCCACCCCACAGAGACACCTCCTGACACAGGGTGACCCCCAGTAACTGCTGGCCCTATTACCCATGCTGAGAGTACAGACCATAAAGAAACCCTTCAAGTATGAAGGTGATGATCTCAGTCTTGTTCCTGAGTATTTCCAAAAGCATCAAGTCCCAAATCAAGGTGTTTGAGGGACTCAGTGCCTATTTTGCAACATATCTTTAGCTGGGGTTTTCTTTCTTCTCAAGCTCATCTATAATAGCAGCTAACCTGCAAAGTCTGAATTCCACCCCTAAATCAAATTTCTAGCTTAAGCTCATTCTGCTAATTACTTCTGAAGATAAAGAGGTCTGCTCATTTTCTCACAAACTGGGAGATTGTCTCAAGAAGCAATCCATTGCTGAGGCAGACTAGTGGGGAGTAATATGCATTTGGAACTCAATAAATTTTACCTTTGCCTAAGAAAGAAAAAATAAAGAAGCTTGAGGGCAACTTTCTGTGCATTCAATCACTTACTCATATTTAATAGCAATTGGAAAAGAGAAAAATATCGCAACTTTACTGCAATTTTACAACTTTAGCTAAAAATCCAGTGCATTGAATTGCCACAATCTATTAAATTGTATATTGCCTAAACCCACTCAGTCCTGCATTAATTACAAAAGACAAATCAGACCTTGAAAGATGTTTTAGCAAGAGAAAATAGACAATACCAAAACACCCAACAATTCTTGTCTTAATGGCAGCAGCATTTCAGTAATAATTTTAAACTGGTAATATGAAATTGGCAGGTCATGCTGAAAAATGACAACAAGAAAACAAACAAACAAAAGACCACCTCTCCTTATGGCTTTCCATTTGACTGTCAAAAAATGCAATTTCAAGACAAAACTATGGGAGTGGATGAAAATGATGACAGCAAAATTAAAATTGATCTTAATGGCAATTTTTTCTGTTACCCTTCTAGCTCCCCTCAGGTAATTACAGGTTTTAGACAAGCAAGATTGACTCACCTACCCTGTTCTCCTGTATTCAGCTGAGTCAATCACATGTCTAAAGACATTGTGGTGTCCTTATAGTTACTAGTTCAATCCAAGTCAGCATAGGATCCCTGTCCATCCACTCCAGATGTATCAAAAGCCAGGACTGGTCTTTCAAGGGGACTGAAACAAAAATGAAATGCCTCTCTCCTCCACAGTACCTAAACTGGGGATGTCTGCTTGCTTTTCTGTAGCAACCCTGAGGATATGAGGCCATGGCTGCTCTGAAAACTGCTCTAAAAGAATACAATAAGGGTGGTATGTTAAAGTCTAAACATATTGGAGAAAAAATAGAATATTGAGTTTTGTTCAAATGCATTTTACGTGTCTTATGCTCCTTGGCTTAATGCTATTTGCATCTTCTGCATGTGTGGTTGACCACATTCTGGCTTAAACTTCATGCCATTTTGAGAAGACTGGGAGCACTCATAGCATAAAAACAGATTGAATTTTCTGTCATGTTATACTTCTACAGAAGAAAAGGGAATGATCTGTGCTCACATGTATGCATTGGTGGTCGGGGTTGAAGACTCTGATCCCAAGCACAGTTCTGTGTGCAGTGGCACGTAGGTCTGAGCTAAAATTCCTCTCCTATTATAGGAGCCAGATTATTTAGGGTAAGATGAGTACAACGTGTAAGCTATTTCTCAGACACTTTGGATTTTGGAGTCTGAAATTGTGTTTTACATACCAACTACAGCTATGCATATATTATGGCCTGTTGGCTCAGGAAGGTAGAACTGGCAAGCAAAGGAATAAATGAATGGACTGGGTCAATCCTAGTGTTAGGTCTCCAGTATTTTGTCTGGATGGCCTTCAGTCCACCCTGGGGTTTCATGCCCCTCAGCCTGTGAAAGCCCCTTGGCAGTTCACAGCTGACCCCTGTTGAGTGACAATTGAGAGAGAGAGAATTCTTACAGAAAACCGACAGCGTTGCTAGTGTATTAATCGGCAGTTTCGCAGCGCTGTCCTGCCGCCCGGCAGGCAGCTTTCCTTGCTCCTCTTTGCAAGGGGATGGATGCTGCTGCCGCTGCCAGCCAGATCCGACCCGCCGGGGGCTCCGTGGGCCGGGACTTGTGCGCCCCGGGCAGCGCCCTCCCCGCCCCTCCTCCTCCTCCCACCCCTGCCACCAAATTACATATATAGATAACGGGAATGACACATAAAACACCAAACAAACATACCCAACACCCAGCCCAGACCCGCGGTTGTTGGTACTTTTCACCGCCCCTTCGCATAATGAATATATTCGCGTTTCCTCCCACTCTCCCAATGGGCTACCAGCTGCAGCAGTCCTGAATAGCGAGCTTAATTGGGCTTTGTCATGCAGAATACCTCCATTTTCTATAGCAGGTTACAAAGGGGCCCTTGGCAGACGTGGCGGGCTCCTCTGGGGACGGCGGGTCCTGCCTGGCTGTGCCCACA
>VZRX01007345.1:31841-44673 GCA_013398075.1 Notiomystis cincta | reverse complement strand
CCACGGCCTGCAGAGGAACCTCAGCTCTGGACCCTGGAGCACCTCCTGCCCCTCCTTCTCCACTGACCTTGGTGCTGCCATGTTGTTTTTCCTCACATGTTCTCACCTCCTCTATTCTAATTAGGAGCAAAATGTAATGAATTTGTTTTGATTTTCTTCTTGAATCTGCCATCACAGAGGCATTACCAACCTCTCTCACTGGCCCAGTCCTGGCCAGCAGCATGTCCATCTCCAGAGCCATCAGCCATTGGCTCTGCTGGACATGGTGGAAGCTTCCAGCAGCTTCTCACAGAAGCCATCTCTGTGGCCCCTCTGCTACCAGAAACCAGGCTGTGCCAAACCAATACAACTATACAAGAACATATACAGTTTTCCTATGGAATCATAAGAACTATCTGTTTCTTAATCCCTATATTGAAACCTTTTTTAATCAGTATTTATGGATAACTTCTAGGATACATAGACTAGATATGCAAAGAGCATAAATTTTTTACTCACACAGTTGAGGAACCATCACAAAAGGGAAGCCATTCCAGAGTAATGCCATGAATTTCAGACTTTCAAGGACATTACCACAGAACTTTAATTCTAATTAAATAAAAAGTCTTTTCTTATAGATAATTTCTCATTTAATACTAACATGAAAATTATACTATTAAAAAAATACAACAAACCTTGTCAATAGCTCTTGCTCAATGTTTCCAATCTTAAAAAAAAATGATGTTAGATTAGGGCTTTGGCTGAAAAAATGTGTCAGACTCAAAGCTTTGGCACAAGAAAAGTCAAGTCAGAAGCAAATATACTTTAAAAAAAATTCGAAAAGACTGTGTTATATTTACGTGGTTCATTTTTATATTATGGAGACGTAAAAAAGCTGTTTTCAACATGTGCTTTCAGTTCTCAAATCAAAATTCTTTGGGCCGTAACTTAAAGCAAAGACATAACATAAGGCCCATATACACTATGGGCTACTGCATTAAAAAATTTAGTTATCAGAAAAATCAGTAGAGTGGAAGTTTGACCAAGATTCTCTCTTTTGTCTCATCTGTTGAGTCTGTGCAGCTCCTCTAGGGCAGAGCTGCACTTTGGCAAAAACTTGGATGTTAATTTTCAGACAGAACACTGCAGACTTTAAAAGCTGAAGTCCCCTCGCCTCACTCCATTTCCCTGCCTCCTGCTTAGGAATCTAACAAGGGCTAGGACTGATGTGACTAACACCAAGGAGAGTAAGTGAGCTCAACTTTGCCCACGAGGCAGAGCTGCAGCAGTGCTGACACCACTGTGCTGTCATGCGAATCAATTCGCTCAGGGTTAAAAACAAACCAAAGAGCAATGCAAGAAGAAACATCTGCCACAGCCACTGGGTGCTTTAATCCTGGTGCTGAGACCCTGAGATACACCAATATCACCTGGATACCCCAAAAGTGGCCAGTGGCTGCAGGAACAGAGCCCAGGCATGCTCCAGAGCTCTGCAAAAGGTGCAGCGTTGCAACCTGGCAGAGGTGAGCAAGAGTGTCTAATTTAATGATTCATTTGTTCGTTCTAAAGAAAACAGGCAACTGTTTTGCCATCTTTACAGAGTTCAGTCTGAAACCCCCATGCTACACCCTGTGCCTCACATTGCTACTTTTAGCCTATAGACATAGTTAAATGGGATATATCACTGGTTTTAAAAGGATAACTGATAAAGATATTTCACTCATGCAATACTATTTCTGTACAGAAAATATAAGAAGTCCTGATAAACTTCAGTGGCAGCAAACATCAAACAACTGGCTGCTAATAGCTCCAACTTCCCTCTGCCAGTGCTGAGCCTAAAAGCATCTTCGTCCAATTTGTTTTCAGGGCCACCTTGCAAATATTTTCTTGGGCTATATTTCTTCTTTTATAGGAGACTGGGCTATATACCAGCTTATCTTTTTCTGCCTCATCTTGTATGATCATGGATTCTCAAGAATTGTTGCTACAGGGAGAGAAAGGTTTCTGGGACTGCAAGAGCCATTCCAGGAAACAGAATTCTGTCCATGAGTCTGACCACATCACTACATTTCTGTGATATTTCAACAGGCTGTTAGCAATGCTTATAATTAGTTTAAAAGCACCACAGAATAGAAACATCTCAGAGAAAATAGCTGAGGGAGAAGGTCAGCAATTTCCTTCTTAGAAGTCTCTGCAAAGACTGAGATGTTGCATTATATATTGATGAGTGTTTTCTTCTACAGAATCCCCCAGAGTCCCAGAGGTAGCTAAGACACCATGATATAACAGCTGATGCCATCATCCAATTCCATCTTTTATTAAGTCAGGCTCTTTAATTAGTGTAGCTTGAAGGTCTATAGCATTTAAACAAGTCTCTTTTTTTCTTTCCTTCATCTCTATCACCTTCCCTTTCTAAAAGAGATCATTTTTAACAAAAGCCTTTGGTTGCTGCCACATCCAGTTCACTTGACCTTTTAGGAGCAAATCATCCCAGAAGATGGACAGCTCAGCAAATGCATCCAGCCATGAAAAGAGACCACCAGAATACCAATCCACACTGAAACAGTTTGTAGGGACAGTCGTCTAAGGATGAGCTCATAATAATCACAATAAGTTTATAATTTTTGGTCTGGCTTCTCTTTCACCTTTTGAAATGCACAAATTCATGCCAACCAAGTAAGTTCCTGTATATTCTTTACTCCTTTATAGAAATAAAGGAGTATATATATTGAACCTGTCAGGAAAAAAATACCCTTTAGCTACTGGCATGTGTTTTTGGTTGTCACAGGTAGTACTGATGCATTACAAGTTAATGGATTTAATGGGAATGGCAAATTATTCTTGAAATAGATATTAAATTTATCACTATCCATAAAGCACTGCAGGAAAATGGGGAAATCCATGCTGTCTATGCCAAAAACGTTAAGGGACTCTGAGGGAAAAGTGGCAGCTCTCTGCCTATCCAAATCCTAGTACCATGGATGCTGGTTTCACTGAGGCCAGAGGTAGTTTAGGAGATTTCTGTGTAATTTACGATTTACATCCAAAAGCATTTAAGCAGACTAATGGGCAGTCATTAGCAAGGAAATCCAGTCATCTGTGAGGAGATGGGCACCTTCATGAATTCTTCTTACAGTCATGACACTGTCCAGACAAAAAAAAAAAGTACAAAAAAGATGTTTTCTCTGCAATGTCTGAGCATGGGGAAAAGTGCCAAAGTTTCACTGGATCTGAAGAAACAGGAAGAACTGCCAGGAATGTTCCATGATGCTCATTTTCCAGCTTCAGATCCTGAGCTTTCTGGACATGTCTCAACACTTCCATCACACTAAATCTGTTTGACACATTAAAGGAAGAACTATTGACGCTTCAGACTATGACCTGTAGGCAGAGCTACCACTAGGAAATCATGTCCAGGAAATATAAACTTGCAAACATTCTCATGTTCAAAGAAAACTTTTAAAAGGGGAGCTAGAAACTGGGTTTAAAGCTAATTTGTTCAGTTAATTTTGTCTTCAAACCTCTTCTGAAGTAGTCACCAGATGCTGCCTTCTACTGGTATGTCTTTTGCAGTAGATTTCATCTAGTAGTTGCAAAGGAGCAGTGTCAGAACCAAGAGGAGTGTCTCTGCAAATTCAGTGCCTATGTAGGTGTAAGATCATTAACCACCAAGTAATGAGGAGTAGCTATACACAGATTGATGTAAACAATTGCATACTTGGTTGAGCAGCTGCCTAATGTTGTCACAGTTGTTGCAGTCAGGAAGATTTCTGGGAACAAAATGGAATTAGGGAAAGTAGTGAGAGAGCCTAAGTACCAGGAAAGCTCCCAAACAAGCTAGCCCCAAGGTGCTGTGAAGAAACCATATAGGACTGCAAGAGAGGTTGAAAACTGGAAAGGTTAAAGATTGCAGCCTAATTTATGCAGAAAAAAGCTCCCCAGGCAGTTGCCTGAACTGTCTGAATGACAGTTCTTTTGAAGAAGGACATCTCAGCAGGAACTGGGCTTTCCTACAAGCTTGGTTATATTTGCAGGCTTGAGATTTGTGGCAGAGCATCACTCTGCAATACACCTGCAAAACCTGCCAAACCAGAAAGGCCAAAATAGACACATCACTACGACATACTGAATGCAGGATATGGAGGACCACTGCTCCCCAACACCCCAGCATGAGGCAACAGCCCCTCAGGTGTCCGTGCTCTCTGAACACAGCAGGCAAACACGGCTTCATTTAGATATTAGGGCTTGTACTCAGACATCTGTTCCAGAGAGCTTTGGGATTTGCCCAAGTCTTGCCATCACTGCTGCTCCTTCAAGCACATGTCAGTCCATTGAAGTCAAATTCCTTAAAATCTGAAACGTTTTTGTCATTTTGTCATTGTACTTAATGTTTGAAAGTTAATTTTATTCTTCTCCATAACCCCTAACAAATTCTTTCTAATATTTCTTCTTTGACTTATTTTCCTTCAGAATTTTCTTATTTAGGGATTTTCAAAATATATCCCCTGAAATTTTCTAGTCAAAAGCTCAGCCAGAGTACAATAACAATCAGAAATTTGTTACACTGTGTATCTGAGAGCAAGTTCCCCCTTCTCAGCCCAACAGATGCTTTGCAGAATGACATTACTTAATCTTAAAAGCAGTGGGAGCACAGCAAAGATTGCCAGACATGCTGAGAAATGCTTTGAGATTTATCTGGGTAGACATGGGGATATAAATATTGGCACCTAGTTGAGCAGACTGATAATGCTATAAGGATAGTAATTCCTCCATTTTATTATCTCTGCTCTCCAAAGCTGAGACACCCTCTGAAAAGAAAACATTTTATCTTGGGGCACAAACCCAACACCTATCATTCCTGAAAAATTCTAGGATTTTGGATAAGTATCAACTCTGTCAGGTCTTTACTCCTAATGCACCTTCCCCCTAAAAAAAAAAATTCTTACAGGTCATTTTTACTCCTTTTTTGGAGGTATATAAAACACAGGTTCAGGTGTACCACTCTAGAGACATAACAGCAGGACAGGATGAAAAATGCAAGGGACACCTGGCCCCACTTATGTAAAGTACCCAAAGACAAGGGTGCTTCCATAAACATCAATTCTCTGTGCATTTTAGCATGACAGCATTACAGTTCAGATGGAATAAGATGTGATGACATGTCAGAACCAGGCCAGCAAGAGAGCAGGCATTAGATTAGCTGCAATTTTGCTAAAGCCACATTAGGACACTGCTCAGTTCCCATCTTCAGATGGACACAGCCACAAAAGGGCAGCTGCTAGACACACCAGTGAGAGTTTGGAAGGCCCTTGCTGGGACCAGGTCAGCCCAGGCCAGGGACTGCCTGCCCACAGGCGGGCTCTGCCTCAGACCTCTCCTGAGCTCTGCCCTAAAGATCTTGACAGCCACATTCAACTCTGACAGCACAGAGACAGGATTAATATTTTACCGTCTCATGTGGAGACAAAATCTAGCCTGGCTTATAAATACATTATTGAAAAAACATGTTCTTTATGCTAGCAGAAAAAGAGCCAATGTTTGACGAATCAACTTGAAAGGCCTGTCCTAAAATGACCTGAGCCATGAGACCCAAAACATGCTCCAGCTGCCTACTGGCACTGCGACCATGGTTGCTGGCATGGCTTCAAACCAGCCCAGAGACTCAGGAGAAAGCTCAGCATTTGTTGGACCCAATGGTTCTAAGGGTCTTTTCTATCCTAAGTGGTTCAATAATTCCATGATTCAGGAAGAGCACAGAGTGAGTTGCTTTTGCTATTGCTGCTCATTCATAGGAGGAGGGAACACTGCCACGTTTCAGTTTGTTTTGTATAGTGTGAGCACTTCTGGCATCTATTGAGAGCTAGCATAACTTTAAAAACGAACTGTCAATGGAAACAAACAAATAAAATCAGACAGAAAAGAGACTGTAATGCAAAGGGAAAAACTCATGTGTCTCAAATACTCTAAAAATAACAGTTAAACATGTGATGGCCACTAACACCAGTAGCAAGATCCACTAAACAAAAACAATGTACCACTTTGGCAAATTCCTTGTTCTTAGAGAATGGATGGACAATCTCTCTCACATGGCCTTTACCCAACAGTGTCCTTGCAGCTCTTACCAGCATATGATGAGAAATAGCAGGGGTATATGCAATGGAAGAACATTTTGACAAAGACAGTGCAGACATAAGGCAGAATGCTATTTGAATTTTTCGCTCTATCTGTATTGCAGAACTTGCAACTGAAAACAAGGAAGAAAAGTACAGCTCACATGCTGGTAGCACCCTTGAGGGAAACAGCAGAATAAATACAAATACTGGTTATATAACAAGGTTATATGTTCTCCAGAATCAGCAAATGGTGGTGCAGCCAGGAAATGCCTGACCTAGCTGAACAGCCAGATATGGCATTACTGTATCTCATAGAGCCTGCAAAGTAAAATACACATCACAGAATGATTCAAAATGAAGAAGAGCTTGGTATGTAATTTAGTCAAAGCAGAGATGACATTTTGCCTTGCAACACCAAATGACTATATTCATATCTACTAAGATGAACAGAAAAGTGACAAGACAGTATTTAGACGAGTCACCTGCTTTGTGAATGAAGACTAGAAAATTACCTGCCTTGTGAAAGTCAAGTTCTGGTTCTCCAAATCAGCTGCCCCAAAGTCATTTGTACATCCATCACAGGCAGAATCACTGTTTGCATGAACAGGAGGAAGCTTCCCTCTGAGACATCACACATCAGCCAAAGGCCAAGGCATTTCTTTTCCAAAACTATCCCTGACTTGCACCTTGGTGCATTGGTGCCAGATGCTGCCCACACAAGGCTAGCATTCAGGCTACTCTCATTTGTACCTGGGTCCTGGTCTTCAGTACAGATATACCAAAAGCAAGAAACAAAACCAGAACACTTTTTCCTTCTATCATTATGTATTCTGTACTTCTTGCCCTGGAATCTCCTTCAAAAAAAGGATCTTTACCAATTCAATTATACTGGTTTGCAATCAAAGAATCTTATTTTCATGTTTATGAAAAGTCATGAATAAGAAGCTTGAGAGTTATCCAATATAGACATCCTGTAAACTGGACAAATTTCTCAGCAACCTCATTTTACTTTTATGTCAATATACTTGAGACTTATATCATATTTGGCAAATTATGTTGCTCTTTTAAAAATGTAATAATAAGTAACCACACTGAGAAAATCCACAACATAAAATAACTGTGATTAAAATCTCTTTAAACCTTATCTCATGGAAGTATGTTTTTAATAAATATATGTTTTCATAAGTCTTCATTAATCCTCAATTTGACATTCTTAGAATAGAGTAGACCAATTAAAAAATAAAGCCTTACAAAGTACTTATTATCGTTTGCATTAGCTGGAAAAGAAGTTCCAGTGAGACAGGGGCTGTATTATTATGAGAACTGAATCATTCAATTGATTTCAGCTAGTATAGAAATTAACTTTGGCTGCATGGTATAATGTCCTTCGATGAATGTTCAAACCAATGGAGTGTGGGATTACATTTAAGAAAAAAGCCCTTACCAACAATATCAATGGTCTCCAATGGTCCAGTCCACATATATAAGATCAAACAGCTATCACTGTTCTCCAAATCAACCTACCCATGAAAACATAGTAACTTTTCTTTAGCCCTTTATTCTCTTCATCTAGTCCCATCACCCATCACAGATCCAAGGACAAGGAACAATGAACACACAGTTTGGTATGGTTTTTTGTTTTGTTTTAAGGTTCCATCCTGTGAGAGAAAGTAACTGGAACTGGGACCAGTTAATCTCTGGAGGGTCCTGTCAAAAAATTGAGCCACTGCCACCACCCTTTCTGTCTTTTTCTACATAGTTAATATCCCTTTCATTCAAAAATGTTTTACCTATAGTTGTACATTTCTCCAAATGGGCTATAGCCATCACTTATAATACAGTAAAATAAACAGTACCTGCTCTAGAGAAATTATCTGCTGAAAATACACAGGCTTACGTACATTTTCTTAGTTTAATGTACATACATGGAAAACAAGAAGAGAAGGTTTACATGGGGTTTTGGTTAAAAGTTCTGAGGAAGCAGTGCATCTGAAGTATTATATGCAAAGATGAAAAAAAGCTGATTAACTTAAACTGGGAACTTTTTGGTGCGGATAAAATTTGTTTGATTTGAAATGGAGTCATTCTTTTTGTAAAGGAATAGCCTCAGGGAGATAAAATGGGAATTAACAGGGGGAAGATCTTCGTTCAAGTGCAGTATAGTGTTCCAGGGAATGTATACACAGCCTTACCCAAACATACAGTTAAGTACCTCTGTCTATCCAAAACAAAGACAGGTATTGATGGGACAGGTGGAACTTAAGAGGAGGTCTCAGTGGAAATGGCACAGAAGTACCTATGGAGAGATCCCTATTGCAGCTGCTGTTACTGCTGCAGCTGCTGTGATAAAAATAGGGAATGAGGAACAGATTTATGTACATTTCTGTTGCATAAATCTTAACATTCCCTTTTTGGTAACTCAAACTCCAGAACTGGTTGGATCAGAAATGTGCCCGCATGGTGATCTCAGCACAGCTCACCCATAAATTGGAGGTTGGTGGAGGGTTATAAAAGCAAAGCAGTACAGAGTTACATAGTGGCAGCACGACAGTCCAGTGCAGACATTTGTCAAGCCAAGCCTTGCTGGCACAGAGCAGCAGGAGCCATGTCCAGGCTGCCTGAGCTGCCTGGGCTATGCTGGGAAGCTCTCACAATCCTTCACAGAATCCCTCACAGGCAAGTGTGTGACATGAGACAGGGCTTCTTCTGCAAGCACAAAAAATCAGCCCAGGNAACTGGTGATAATAGCTCCCTGCTGATAAAAGCTATCTGTGGCATACTGAGCAGATGGCAAAAAGCACAACAATCTGTTTCTCCTTATGTGTCCACTATAGCAGCTTAGAAAGCTGGAGCTTCTTGTACAGGTGAAATTTAAACTCATTTTTCTTGTTTGTCTTTTTCTCCCCCTTCCTCTTCCCAACACACTGCACAGTGAATTCCCTCCCTCTAGTGAACTATATATTATTTCTAACCACAGATAAATTAAATTAGAAGCTGAAGAAAGAACATAAAAAAGAAGCCAAGCTATCAGAAAAGAAGGAAAGGGTTGGGAGAGGAAATTGTATGTACATTGAGTGTGCCTGCTGTCTCAGCTGGAAGTAGAGGAGGAACACAATGTACAATTTATTCCATAAATTGAATTATCTTCCCTCTTCTCACACAACAGTTGTTCACAGACACACCAGTAATTGCAGATACGTTGTGTAAATACGTTGCAATCCACCAGCTCACTGAGAGTCATTCATCCCAGATTGCTGCAAAAAGTCCAGCACATAATCAGCCATGCCAGAATCTCTCCAGCAATGATTCCTGAACTACATCTGGTTTGTTTGCAATACAGCAAGGAGTCCTCCAACAAATCTCCCACACAAGTGTAATATACACTGTCAAGAAAATAAAATTAATGAAACTAAGTATAAGAAATAATTAAAAGTGGAAACATCACCTTGTTCAGCTGTTAGAAAAATACTGACATGAGGACAACACTATGTAAAGAGTCTTTGGACTTCCTTAAGGCTAGGAATTCCTTTAAACTAAAAAATCCCAGTGAATAAAAATCCAAGCCTGGACAGAAAAAAAAAAGAAAGTGATGAAAATGAGATGCTGTTCCTCCCTTTCCAGGGAATGGCCTCACTTTTATCAGCAGAAAGAAGCCTGTTCAGTTACAGAAGCTCTGATTCATCTGCAGAGAGAAAGAAGGACCTTTTTTGGGCTCCTTTCGAATACTTTACAACCATTATCTGCTGAAAGGGTACTGAAGAGCATTTCTAAGTATTTGAAATATGTCATAATAGTTATCTGAAAAGCGTTACGTGAATATCATGCAAGTCTGGTCTTTATAAAGTGATCCAGAGCACAACATGCCTTAAAGGCACAGAAACTTCCTCTTCTGCCCTAGATCTCACCAGAGAAATATCCTTTATCCCAGGCTTTGCAAGTAAGTACACATATACTGGAAAATAGGAAAGTATTAAGAAAGAACATGAGGAAGGAAATTGTTTGAAACTTGGTTTATATCTCAAAAAACTTATCCAGGTGCTTGCTCTGAGCAGAATGAGGCAGTCATGAGGCAAGAGCTTGACTTCTGGAGTAGAGACAGGAAGGATGGGGCGAGAAGAAGGACATGGGGAAATGCTGAGGAGAAGGTGTCAGAATGCCTTCATTGTCCCACTGGCAGAACCATGTCTGCTCACCCGCACTTCCCTCTGGCTTGCACAAATCAGGATGCAGGACAATGGCTCTGTGACACAGGCAGCACTGCTGCCTCTGACAGCCTGATTCCCTATCCCCATAGCTAGGTCCCACATGGTTACACACCATATCCAGTGATAGGATTCAAACTGGCAAGCGCTTCAACTGTGTAACTGTTTTTGACACAGCCTTAGGTATGAAAAGGTTTTCTCACAGGGGAGTAATAGCAAAACTCTAACTCCAAGTTGTAAAAGTGTTTCAGTGAACTGTGGCCTGCAGAAAAAAACCAACATTGCAGTGTAACTAAACCAGGTAATCATGACATGCAAAATGAAACTCATCTACCACAAATTTAGACACATAAAGCACTACTCATGCTTGACCACTTTCACTTATTTTTCTCTGCTGATGATTAAAGGAGCTCAAAGTGACCTGCTGAGATGTGGACATGCACCTGTGCATGTGTACAGATCACCAGACAAGTGTTGCCTGTTTGATGCTGATGATGCAGCAGTCAACATAAACATAATTTGCCTGATCTAATGTTATGTGCTAAACAATCCTCATGAAAAAACATACAGGTAGTGATTAAGCGCAGCTAATACTTTGCTCAGAGGTACTATCATTTTCAAATAAAGACAGCACTGATCTGACATCACTGAAGGCAGTGCAGTGAGTTATGTAGGGATGGGAGTGCTATCCTTTCAAAGACATAATTCTCAGAGAAGGTGATTATTACCCTAGAAATTATATATGTTAAAGCTTTTCCATGGCAGGTATTTTTGCACAAAACACAGCACTGTCTGCAATGGAAGTTTTAATGGCCCACATTGTATTCACCATCAAGGCAGGAAAAAAAAATACACAACTCCCCTTTAGTAGGCAGCAAATAAAAGTCAGCGATGGCAGATATGTTTTCTTTCCAATTTCAGACAGTTGAGTCATTTCTGGGTTTTTAATGTATTTATCTGCTGTCTAGTTTTAAAATCTTTGTGGGGAGCATGAAGGGTAAGGAGATCAATTTGTAGTAAGAAAAATTACATTATTAGAGGTTGACAGGGGGTGGAAAGGAAGCAGTCATATTTGCCAAATTTAAATACATTTTTAGGATTAAATTATGTAGTTTCTACTCAAAACTTGATTTTTAAAGAATTGCAGAAGTCTTCTATTATGTAGAGATTCTGCCTCAGTGGATGGGGTGAAATCACACCTGCTACTTGTTCTTTAAAATCAAAGAAAATTCCTTAAGAAAAATTCTGCTAATGTGGATTTTGAAAGGTAATTTGAGAGGTTTTGACATTGCCCATCTTCCTGCTTGATGCACTTGGAAGAGCCAGCTTTGCAGAGAAAGACATTCATCACTTTCTGCACTCTCACTCAGGGAGAGGGAGCAAAATATCAACAAGAATATTTGAAAATCGTGACTGTCCCAAGTGAGTCACAGTGGATGGAAAAGTGGACATGTGGTTTGAGAAGGAAAAAGATCCACAAACTCACTGCTTTATCAATGTGGATAGGCACAGATTGACATAGTGAAAAGCATGTGCACAGTGTGGAAAAAAAAACATTATCATGTCCCATCCTTTGCAGCTCATTAATCTGAAAACAAAAATAACGTTTAGGTTAATCAAAAAGAAAACAAAATCCTACACACAGAAAGGAAAGGGATCGAAAAAGATTAAAAAGCTTTTTTCAGAAGTTTATAGTTCAGTGAACTCTTCATTTTTCAAAAACAAACCATAAACTGAAGACATACAGGCAAGTTTCAGTTGCGTTATTTATTAATCCAAATGTTCCTACTCTTTTATAAATTTCATAAATCTTCCAGTAAAATGTTTTGCACCCCAGAATGAATGATCCTTTTGAATGATTTATCTTTGTCATTACTGCAAACCTGACCTAATCTGCTTATCTGCTTTGAAGCTTCCTTAGGACTAATCAGCTGTCTCACTTCACTGTCTCAAAACTCCTTGTTTTGTCTTCCTTTCAGGATTTTCTAAATGACTAGAAAAAGCACAAAAGCCAGGAAGGCAGATAAGGCTTTAGAAGGCTATAAAAACAGTGAAAGTCATTAAACCTGTTAATCAACACAGTACATGTACATGGGGGAAATTATTTTTGATAACATTGTGGTAATTTTCCCAGAAAATGAAATAACTAAAAGTGGAAGATACATGTTCATGTTAATAAATAGGATCTTTGTAATTAGAATTATCTCTTACAGCATTTACTCATGCCCCGTAGGACTGACCCACTGTCCACCACGTGTAATGCAACTACACTTATCACAGGATTAACCCCCTAATTTGCATATAGATAAAAGCAAGGACAGGGCCTATTTAGGTCATTGGACAACTCATTTATTCAAAATTGAAGAACACATTTGAATCACAGACAAGTTTATGAGTCATGTCTAAGAACCTGCTTTTATGGATCAAGATCATCAACTTGAACATGGAGCGCTCCCTAGAAAATTTGCAGTTTAACAGCCACATCGATAAGCATACTTCCTGCTGGATGAGACAAAACAGACTTTTCATCTAAATCAT